>PVKB01004649.1:0-130902 GCA_004027205.1 Ctenodactylus gundi
AATCGCTCAGCACACGTTCCCCTGAACCGGCGGCGGTGGGGGCAGGCCGGGAGCAGGGAGCCGGGAGCAGGCAGGGGGGGAGCGGGGTGAGAAAGATACACGGAGAAAGGGGAGCGTGCGTGCGTGTGTGTGTGTGCGCGTGTGTGTGTGTGCGTGCGTGTGTGTGTGTGTGTGTGTGTGTGTGTGTGTGTGTGTGTGTAAGAGAGAGAGAGGAACCTTGAGAAAGGAGAGACGCTGAAGAAGGTAGGAATAGAGGCAGAGAGACCAAGACAAGGACCAAATAAATAAATAAATAAATAAGAGAAAGAGGGGAAAAAATAAAGTAACAACACACACTCCTGCGCCTGCGGGAGGGAAAGAGATCCGGGCACACAGGAGGCCTCCCTCCAGGCATGCACAGAACGAGAAAGAAAGTGCAGAATAGAGGGAGAGGCGGAGGAGGGAGAGGAGGGAGAGCAGGTGGGGTTCAGGCACATGGGGCCGCACGGAAGGGGGTGCGGAGAAGAGTAGCCAGCCAGGACCACTGTCCTGTCTCGGTCCTCAGCCTCTGCCCAATTCTGAAGTGGGAGTGCGGACGTCTGGTTCTAACTAGAGGAGGCTCCTGCAGCACCCCAGCAGCTTGGGCTCCTCCTGAAGCTCCTGGTTGGGTTTGGGGTTCAACTTTCTTCTCCTAGAACTAGTGGGGGAAGTGAGTCCCCTAGGCCAATGCCGGGCTCTCTCAGCCAGTCCTGTTCCGGTGCCTAGCTTAGGCGAGCTGAGGAGCTGAGCGCCACAAGAGGAAGTGAAAATCGTCCCGTAATTAATTTCCCTGCTGCTGGGGGGGCGGGGGCGGCGGCGGCGGTGGTGGTGGTGGTGGAGGTGGTGGTGGAGGTGGTGGTTTTGACACATGCGAGGCTGTGTCTTTCCTTGAAGCGGGGGAGCAGACAATAGAGACACGTGGACCGGGAAGGGAGAGGGGGGAAGGGAGGGGCAGTGGGGCTCCTACTGGAACTCCTGCAGGTCAGCTCCTTTGTTTATGGAAGGGTGTGAGCAGACCCCCACCCCCTTCCAATCTGGCCAGACCTAGAGGAGCCCCCATATCTTGGCAGGACTGAGGAGCTGGAGAACTCAGCTCCGGGCCAAGAGGCTGCTGGGCAAAGCCTCAGGGTGGGGGTCTGGCCTCTGCCAAGTGTGGAATGGCCAGTGCATGAGAGCCCCGAGTTGGGCTTCAGGGATGCTGAGCTCTCACTGGCTAGTGGCTTTCTCTTGCTGGTTGTAAAGCTACTGGCATGGGGATGTTCTTTGGGTTCTGGGTTGCCTAGTGCCAGTGGAGAGTATAAGACTCAGAGAGGGTATGAAGGCACCTGAGGCGACACAGTGAGTCAGCAGTCAGCAGTAATTTTCAGAGGCCTCTACATCCTCTGGGCAGCATTAAATGAGGGAGACTTAGAAATCTCAGAATAAGATTCAGGCCCCAGGTCTTCCTCAGGCTTTGCGTGAGTCCGTGCCTGTCTTTCCAGCTTTACTGAAGTTTGTGTTGTCTCCAAGGGACTTTATAAAACCTCAATCACTGAGAGCCCAAGATGACCCTGACCCTAGCCACATGGCACCCCTGTGTTCTCAGCTCCAGCCACATGAACCCACTTCTAGTTCTTCAGCTTGCCACCCTCAAGGCTATGATCCTTCCCCTGCATAGCAGTGGCCCACCACTTCACCCCTGCAAGACCCTGCGTGTCCCCATGATTTAGTTAAAGCGCCACTTGCTCCAGGAGGTGGCCCTGACTTCCTTTGTTGTACACCAGGCCAACTCACCCATCAGTCTCCGAGTTTAGGACTCTGGGCAGTGTATGGCTCAGCACACTCTTAACAGAGTGCAGTAGGTGAGCCTAGCTCTCCTTCCTACTAGCTGGAATCCTCAACTGGTCTGTGCCTTAGTTTCCCATTTGTAAAATGGAAATAATATCTGTTGCTACTTCGAGGATTCTTGGGAATGTTACAAGTGTCATTATTTATGGCGGGCACATAGTAATTGTTCAGCTCACCTGAATTCTTGACCCATCTGTGCCATGGCCTCCAGCACTCACTTTTACCATGTATGTGGGATGCTGCGGGGTAGGTGGTGAGCCAGGCACCCTGGTCCCTGTTGTCAGAGCTGTCATCCAGGGGACAGTGGGTAGACGCTAAACAAGGAGATACGCCAGTTAACCCTGTCCTTTCAGAGAGCCGTTTGGTGCTGGGAGGAACATGACATAAGGTGAGGTTGTGAGGGAGATGGTGTCTATAGACAGGGTGGTCGGTCAGAGAGAGGTGACATTCATGTCAAGGCCCCTGTGGAGGAGGCCAAGAGAGAGGCTCTCAGTAAGCGCTTCCCCAGCTTAAAGGCACTGAGGCAGAGGTGAATGTGGGTTGAGTTTGAGAAACATCATGAAGTTGGAGAAGGCAGGGCCAGATACTTAGAGGGGGCTCACTAAAACCTGAACGAACAAATGGAATGCTGGTGAGATCCCTATAACCAGAGCCTGTGACCACGTGGTGGCTGGAGAACAGCTTGTAGCTACATTGCACAGAAGACGTTGTTTATTCATTCAGTTGGTGACTGCTGTTTGAGGTGTGGCCATAGTTTGGGTTGTTGGGAATCTCTGAACCCTTAGGGGTAAATATGAGAAGTGGATGCCAGTGAGCTCAGCTCTACCTGTCTGATGGTCCTACCCCTCCCACCTCCTGGCCACATATGGCACAAATGAGTCAGGAGAGGTTAACAAAGCATGAGGGTCCATGGTGACCCAGGGTCGGGGCTGGGACTGGATTTGCCCACATTTGGTTTTCTTCCAGGGCAGGGTACAGAGTAATCCACTTGCTAGCTGATCAGTGGAGGCCTCACAGAAGTGACATATCTGAGGTCCAGCAGCCCCCTGCTGTCAGGCTATGACATCCCAGATTGCTGACCTTGAAGGTAACGCTGGCACGAAGCAGAGGGACATCAGCCCTGGAGCCAAGGCTCTAAAGTACTTTTGGGGAGGGGGCTCTAAGTATGCATGAAGCACACAGTGCCTGGGCAGTTTCATTATTGGACTCCAGGCAGAGCCTCTGTCCCCTGATGTCCTCCGGCACCAGCTTACTGGGTTCAGGAAGTCCTCTGCTACAAATTTCTTTTCCAAGTCACATCAAGTAAAGAAATAACTTTATTCCCCAGGCTGTTTGTTGCAGCATCTGCGATAGGAATAAAACCCCAGAGCTGGACAGGGCTGGGAGCAGGTCATGAAGAAAACATCCGCACCCCGGAATATTTGGCAGCCATTAAACATTTTCACACGGGGCAAAAAGCTTGTGAAATTTTGTTAAGTGAAGGATACAGAATCCAGAAATCTCTCACAGCATGTTTGCAACTAGGAACCACAATAAAAATAAAAACGCAAGAAAAGTAGAAGGTGGCTGGTGGGACTACAAAGGAGTCTCCCTCCTTTTTGTATTTTCCAAAAAGCCCATATAATATTTCTGTTCAACAAATATTTATCTTGAACACTTGCTATCTATTTACTCTCAAACAAAAGAAATGATGAAGTTTAGTGAAACACGTCAAATGTTCATTACTCCTTCTTCTGACTCTGAGAACGTAGAATTGCCTGTGACATATTTCCCAGTGAGTGTTATTATACCCACAATGGCGTGGCTGTGCAGCTCCTTGGACCTGGCTCTTGTCCTTAGGAGAATTGGACTTTGTCCCCAGCTTCAGGTTGAGGGAGTTGGAGTCAATTTATTTCCACTTCAAATCCTTGCCTTACCATTTCCCAGCTGTGTGGGTCTCTGTGCCTCTGTGTTCTCATTTGTAGAATGGGCATATGAATACAGCCTACGTCATTACTAAGGTTGCTTTGATGATTACATAAGAATGTTTCGGTAAGGTGCTTAGAACAGGGCCTGGCGCACAGTTGGTGGACTTGTAAGTGTTGGCTGTATATTTACTTACCTTTGCTCATCTAAGCCTCATCATGGCCAGGTAGGGGAAGGCTCTGCTTTTAGCCTGCTCTGCAGATGAGTGTGATGTGACTGGCTGAAGGCCTTGTGGTCCCTATGTGGAGGAGCTGAGGGAGGGCCACATCACAGTGGCCTGCCACCTGCCTCCTCCCCAGGAGCCTGGGTTTGGCATAATGAGTCTAGCCAGTTGGGACTTCAGGCTGCCCTGTCCAGCTGCTCTGGATCCATCTAGATTTCAGTCTAACCCATCAGAAAGGAGGCATCTGCCAGGTCTGGGTGTGAGTCTCAGGGCTATGGGACCTGAGCTGGTGGCAAAGCTGCCCTGAGCACACCTTGCACATCTGTAAGCAGGGATGGGGAATGGGGGGCTTGTCTCAGTCTCAGGAAGGAGCATGACTCTGGGAGTCAGTGGCCCAGCCCTGCCCCAGCCCTGCTGGCCCTCCTGGGCCCCAGCTTTCTTATCTGTTGAATGGGGATGGGACAAGATGGTCCCTGAGCTGCTGTCCAGAGCTGATAATGGAATTCTGTACAAATTCCAAGGAGGAGAGTAGCCACAAATGCATCCGCTCGGCGCTGCTGGGGCTCTTTCTCCGGTAAGCTCCACTTACCCTGCCCTGTGCTGAGTATACTTATCCAGGCCCTGCTGCTCCAAACAAAGGGAAGAGGCCAGTCAGAAGCAGAGCCGGAAGGGGGATGCCAGATTCTGTCACAGCTCCATGTCCAGGCCACACGCAGGCTGCCTGCCCCAGGCACGTGGTGGGGCTTTGGAAATTTGATAAATGCTGGTCCTCTGGGAAGAAGCTGTGTCAGCGGAGTGGAAGTGCATGAGACTCGTTGGTAACAGCACCTGAGAACAGAGGTGCGGGGCCTACAGTTCTGGAGCAGCTGTGACCCAGGAAGGGAGAGGTGGAGGACAGGAGGACAACAAGTGAGATCCAGGCTCAGCACTGCTCAGCACTGTCCTGGCCAGCCTGCCAGGCTCTGTGCAAAGGCTCCTTCTGGTAAAGGAGCCCCAGGCAGAGCACAGTGGCCACGCCCTAGTTCCCAGGGGTGCTCGGTCAGTAGTGGGGGTGTGCCTGAGTGCTGTGGTGGGTGGTGAAGGTCCCAGACTGAAAGACCTCTGTGACCACAGTCCAGAGGAGATCCGAGTAGCACCTCTGTGCCTGCTTCATGCTTTCCGTGATTCATTTAGTCAACACGGAGTCCTGGGCCATGTGCCAGGTGCAGATCTGTGCACTTTACAAACACTGCCGAAGTTAATCCTCACACTTACCACTGGAGGCAGACAGTACTGTTGGTCCCATTTTATAGAGGGGGAAACTGAGCAAAGAGAGGTTAAGTAATTGACCTTTGTTGTTATAGCTAGTAGGTACTGAGCCACAAGGCCCCAAGGAAGTTGCACCAGTGGCCAGGCTAATTACCTCTCCAGCCACAAAGGCCCTGGCATAGGTTTCTGGGGATTTTTACATTTTTATTTCTCATCGGTTCAGAGCTGAAGAGCTGCCGCGGACTTCAGGAAAGAGCTGATTTTGGTGGGGGTGTAGCAGGGTCCTCAAAGCCACCCAGCCTTTGCATATGCTGTTCCTATGGCCCAGAGCACTCTTCCCGCCCCTCCTTGCCTGGATAACCCCTTCTCCTGTCACTTCTCTGTGTGGTCCTGGGACCCAGCCCAGGACAGGAGTGACACGTGGTGAAAGGAGCTTGTGTCAGAGTCCCAGAGGAGTGTGATGCTGACCCACGATGAACACTTAGAACTGCCAGGACTCAACATCCGAATGCTGAAGTAGATTGTGTCATGGTATTCTCTTACCAACCCACAAGGCAGAGCCTCCTGCCTCCCCATTTCACAGACAAGGAAACTAGGGCTCAGAGATGGGGGTGATTTACCCCAGGAGACCCGTGGTGTGTGGTGCCAGTGGTGTGGTGTTCACACTGGGCTGCTTCCCTGCAAAACCCTGGTCTAACTGGGCATGTGGCCCTCCCCAGGGGTCCCCACCCTCCCTCCCAGGGCTGACGCTGCATGTCTGGGACCAGACCTGCTCTGGTCCCCCTGACACCCTCGCAGAGCTGGGCGACTGGGAAGTGCTCAGTAAAATCATGTCTTAGATGAACAACAGAACGACTGTGTATGAAGCTCTCGTGGCCTCACTCACCGTGGTCTCCTATGGCCACACCGGCTGGTCACATGCATCTTCCTTGAAGATTCCCGGCTGCTCTGAGGCATAGCCGAGTCCTATCCTGAGGAGCACGGACATCAGAGTGTCTTGCCTCAGAGCCAAGATGTTTCTGACCCTGTGGAGGTCACTTCTTTTTTAAAAAGGTCACATCTTACGCACTTCCTGAAAGCTCTGGAAGGAACTTGCTGGCAGGTTACTGGTCACCAGGCTTCCCAGAGGGTCAGGGGACTTAGGACAGTCCCCAACAGGGGCTGGAGATGCCCCTTTGGTGGTCTATCTCTGCACAGTGGGGCTAGATGAGGCATGGAGAGAAGCCAGGCCTTGGAAAATGGGGGCTTTCCATTATCTAGCCTTGGATAGATCTGTACCCTCCCTTCCCCACTGCATTTGACAGTTGGGGAAACTGAGGCATGGGCAGGAGAGTGCCTTCCCTGGGTTGTTTTGGCTCCTTGCCAGGTCAAGGCCGTCCCTGTCCCCTCATGGTCGCCTCTCCTGCCTCCCCCTCTTCCCCACCAGCCAAGCTCAGAACCTTCTCTGGCAGATGCTGAGGCGGCTGTTGGAGCTGCAGAGCTGGCATTTCCCGGCTCCCAGACTCTTGGCACAGAGGACCCAGCCCCTCTCAGCACCCTAGCTCTGCCTCCTGCCTCTGCTCAAGCACCAGCTGGAGCCCATCAGCTTCTGCCGGAATCGGGAAGGGGCTCATGTGCATGCAGGCAGGGGGCTGTCAGCATTGGCCTGGGGTTGGCCTTAGCCTTGGTGGGGTCAGATCATCTGTACATCCCCACATTCACTTCCCAGCCCTCTCCACCTTGCACCAGCTGCAGCGGGACAAGAAGCATGGGGTTAAAGGCACTGTGCTCTGGGTTCAGATCCTACTTACTAGTACTCATCTGTCTGGGCAAGTCACCTGTCCTTCTCAAACCTCAGCTCTCAGACAGAGATGCCTATATGCTAAGGGCCCCTACAGAGCTACAGGGCGGATGGGAGATCGGAGGTGTGTGCACACAGCTGGTGCCCAGTGCCTCGGCTGCTGTGAACTTTTCAGTTCATTATCTCACAGTTGACCTTGTGAGCCTGTCAGCCCTGAACAGCCATGCAACTCGCTGACCCCTGACCCCTCAGTGACATTCTGCTGGAGTACTGTGAAAACTGTGAACCCATGGAGAAGCACCGATGACAGTCTGAGCGTTCCATGCGGCGCTGGCATGCCGTAGGTGCTCATAAAAAGGCATCTTTGGCTTTGATGCCACATGAACTCATGAAATCCTCACAACTTCTTTTGCAACACCCCATCTTATAAAGGGGGGTGCTGTGTACAGAGAGGTTAAGAAATTAACCTCAATAGATATCTATTGAGCACCTACTGTGTGTCACCACACTGAACAGTGCCACTCAGGAGTCTCAGTATGTGCTGTGGCATGAGCACATGGAGGCATGGTGTGTGGTGGGCGCTCATCTGCCCGTCCTGGCTGCTTCCCTGCACCGTGGTATGGTGGCTTGATGGAACTGAGCATAAAACTACCAGAAATATATAAAAGGGCCTGAGGAGAAAGGGAATGTCACTTGCCTCTCTAGTGGACTTCTTGTTACATGGACATTTTAATGCCCTTTAAATTTCCCCGGAGGCATACAGGTGCTACTGACAAGGGTTTCGTTTTAGCATCCCTCCCCGATGTTTTTGATAAACTTTATTTTTCCACTCTGGCTCCCTTAATCTCATTCCCACCATGGCATTGCCTCCTGCCCACTCCCAGGAGTGGCTAATCAATTACAACTCAAGAATGTAATCTTAAAAAAAAAAACTTTCTTTCTTTCTCTCTTTCTTTCGAGACAGGGTTGTACTCTGTAGTCCAGGCTGGTCCTTAACTCACTCTGTAGCCCAGGCTGGCCTCAATCTCATGGCAATCCTTCTGCCTCTGCCTCCCTAGTGCTGGTGTGCACCAGACATGCACCACCATGCCCAGTTAATTCAGGAGCATAATCTTGGTTGGTTGGCAGTAGTTGCTGGGAAGGTGGTGTTGAGATAGATCCTGGAGCTGAGTTTGGATTCAGTGAGAGAGTGCCATAATTGATTAATGATGTCTGCTAAGACAAAGGAAAGGAAGCATTAGGATGTTTGTGGCTATTTGTCACGTCTTGACCTAGGTCCTCGGAAAATGGAGACCGTAGAAAGAATTTAGGAGGACCATCATGAACTTGGTTGGGAAGTCTTCCAACTTTAATTTTACTAACCTCTACCTGAAGTTTATTATTCCTTTGACTGTGAAAGTAAGCAACAGACCATAAGGATAATAATAGGACCTGTGACATTGTCACCAGTGGAAATCACAGATGTGCCCTTATCCCATTAGAAATGTTCCAGATATCTTGAAATATCATTTACACTCATCGTGACTTGGAAATTAACAACAGTTACTTGCTAAATCTTGTGTTACCAAATGTAATAGAGAAGCACATATATCACTGATGCAAATTTGTTTTTAATATTTTGATGACTGGTTCAATATCACTGGTTTCCTTTATAATACTCTGTTATTCTCTCTTGTTAATTTAAAATTAGTATTTGAGAAAGGATCCCTAGGCATCACCGAGTACCAAGGACCCATGACACCCCACTCCCAAAAGAGGCTCTAAACTCAGGTCTGTCAGGTCGTGGGGTCCCTCCCTGCCAGCTCTCCAGGTTCCTTGCCCTGGATAGGCAGGCGGGGGTGGATGAGACAGTGTCCTTCAGACCAGAAGCCAGCCCCCACGCTGTGCCTCCTGCTCTGAGACACTGGGGAGGTGTTGGGGTCGGGTGAGGCCTTTGTGTGGATAGAGAAGAGGTTGCCCAGACTACCTCTTGGCCAAGGCTGGGAAAGGCCAATGTTTCCCAGAGAAGGCACCTGGGCCTGGCGTACTGATGGCTGGAAGGCAGTTTTGGCTCAGAGAGATTCTAGATCATTCACTCTCCTGTTTTTAGAGGCTGTGGACTTGGGGATTCCACAGCACAGGAGGAGGAGGGTGGCCTGTGGAACCAGGACTAGCTCTCCCTCCAGGTCCCAGCTCACCAGCCATGCCCCAACATTCTCATTGGATCCTTCCCTCTCATGTATTCAAGGCCTCCTAGAGTGCCAGGGCCTTGGCTGGGCACTAGCGGGGGCAGTGGGCAGTTATGTCAGGCAGTTGGTAACATTGCACAAGCCTGATGCTTTGAGGGGTGAAGCACATGAGACCCTCAAGCTGGCCTGGAGAGATCAGGGATCTTTGCAGACCTTTTGATGGAGCAGGAAGTAACCAGCCCCAATGGGCTAGGGAAAGGTGTTCGGGAAAGCAGAAACAGCATGTGCAAAGGAGCTGGGGAGGAAAGGGGACAAAGAATTGCCAACATTTTAAGCTTGGCAGAAGCAGGTGGGAGGTAGCCGCAGGGGTCATTCAGGGACCCCTGGAAATCACACTTGGGAGGCCTGGGTTGTGATAAGGAAGGGCCACTGGCCTCTGCCACCCGTCTTAGTGGTCTGGGGAATTTCAAGGTCATGGTGTGGGAGGGGGACGGGGAGGCCACACCACCAGGTTTGCAAAGGGCAACCAGGGAGTGGGGAGCCCAGGCCTGCTGCTCACGAGCGCCACCGCAGGGCCCTTCTGGTGGGAGGACCACTCTGGCCTAGCCCTTTATTTAGGGACCATGTGGGCAGTTTGCTCCTGCCCGGCCAGCTGAGTGTGCGAGGAGGCGGGATTACTCACGCCCCAGTTGTGGTCTGGCCTCTGCAGGCTGCGGGGTAATGAGTGAGGTAATTAAGTGTAAAAGACTGAGCGGGCGGGGAGGGCGAAGGGGCCGAGCAGTCACCAACTCCTTTCAGGCGCAGGGGAGTGAGATAATGTGGGATAATGGCCTGGCCAGGCCCTGCCCAGGCAGCCTGGCCTGTGCCGAGAGGTGCCCCCCAAACGGCCCAGACAATTCGTCCTTTTCAGGGAAATGGGGGACCTTGGGGAGGGCCCAGCTCTGGGGACAGCTGTATGGAAATGACAGCTCCTGTCTATCCTGTCCTGCCTTGGCTGAGGGTGGGGGACAGTACTTTGGGCTGGGGATACCCAGAGGGGAAGCCGATGGGACCAGGGATGTGGATAAGGCAAGATGAGAGGTCCACATGGGGCTGGAAGTCTGGGAGCTGTGCATGGTCATTAGGTGGAGTGGTCAGTGGCCACACACCCCAGAGTCTGACTTCTGGGGTGGGAGCTGTTTCGTGGCCTGGGCTAGTTATGTGACCTTGGGATAGTCATGAGCTTCGGAAGTCTCTTCTCTAAAATCGGACTGTCAAATAGTAGCATTTGGAGGGGAGGGGGGTGGAACAGGATGATGGGTTGTGCTAGGTAGACAGTGGGTGCTCCATAAATGCTCAAGATGGTCAAGTCCACAATCAGGATGAATCAAGTCATTCACTGAGTGAGCAAATACTTATTGAATGTCGAGCTTGTTCTATGGGTTCCTGGTGCTAAGAAATCATAAATAGCACACCCTCGTTCTCCTCAGAACTGAGTTTATGAGAGGGGACACAAACATTATCAATAAATACATAAATACAAAAGTTCCTGCCACCAATCCCAGTTCTGATTGATCACCCAGTCCATGGATATATCAGTATTTCCACGTGTGTGAATTGTATGCACCCAAAATTGTTTTTTCACTCTTATCTTTACTTGAGCAATCAAAATCTTAGAAACAATCTAGATGTCTATTATATATGAGCTGATGAGATACAGTCTGGTTTGTTCAAGTGATGGGATCTGATGTGGCCATTAAAAGAGCAAGGCTGTGCTTAATGTATGAATGTGGAAAGAACTTCAAAATGTATTGATGAAAGACAAAAGGAATCGAGAGAGCTTTTGTACACAATGGCCAAGAAATAAGCATTTTCTATCAGCTGATATGTACATAAGTAATAATGGTTGTTACTGTGCAGGGGAGCAGGTTCAGGATGAGAGAAGGGAGTGGAGGGAGTCTTAGTACTGTACTGTTCTGTGGTTCTAACTTTTCATATCAAGTGAACGTGTTAGAACTTCAAAATGAACTAGAATGAAAAATCTTCGGTTTCTTTCTCCCTTCCCTTCCCAGTGTAAGGTGTAAGGTTTGGGGTATGGCTGGGAAGGCAGAAGAGAGGCAGTGGCTCCTGTTTTGGGAATAACTAACAGGAACCTGTCACTTGCTGATGGAGGATGTTGCCGACATGGCCGCCAGGAAGGCTGCAGTGCCCCAGCACTGTTAGATTGGAGTGGGCGGTGCCCTCTGCAGAATAACTGGTCTGTAACTGTGGTTAGGGACAAGGTTGTGAAAGGCAAAGCAAACCACAGGGACAGGCCCAGATCCATGGAGCTGGAGAGCTGAGATGAGGAATCACCATGAGGGCTCATGTGTGTGTCACATTGGTATTGGGACAGTTGGTAGTATTTAACCAGGGCCCGAAGATGAGATGGTAGAAATATCTGTGTCTGTTCTTTGATTTGGGTGCTGTCATTGTGATGGTGCAGGAGAAGATCCTTCCTTAGGGGCTGAAACAGAACCTGACTCTTCCGGGGTGATGGGAAATTGGGTTGGCAACTGACTCCCAAATGGTTCAAAAAGAATCTGTACAAAGAGGATGATGGCACACATGTACTAAAGCACAACTATTTGGAGGTTCTGGGTGAAGGGTAGAGAATATAGGGAATTTTTTTTTTTTTTTGCACAATATGTGTAGCCTTTCTCTAAGGTTAACATTATTTCAAATTAAAAAGTTACTCGGACAAAACTGAAACCAAATAATCAGATGACATCAGTTGTGACAAGTGACATATAAAACAATCCAGTGAGGGCTGGAGGACAGTGGTTAGAGCACTAAGCGTAAGGCCCTGAGTTCGATTCCCCAGCACTACATAAGCTGGGCATGGTGACACATGCCTGTAATCCCTGTACTTGGGAGGCTGAGGCAGGAGGATTGCTGTGAGTTCAAGGCCAGCCTGTGCTACATAGTGAGTTCAGGACCAGCCGGGACTGTAGAGAGAGACTGTCTAAACAAACAAACAAAAACAGATAAACAAACAAGCCAGGGGGCAGGAGACTAGAAAATGAGGAATGATGTTATTCTAGATGGTGTGGTCAGGGCAGGAGCACACCTGGAAGAGGGTGTTAAAGCAGAGGCTTGGTGAAGGGAGGGGTGACCATGAGGATGCTTGTGGGGGACCCTTCCATGCGGAGAGACTTGGTATCCTTTAGAATTCAGATCTAAAATGCCCTCTGATGCACGCCTGTCATCCCAGCACTGTGGAGGCTGAGGCAGGAGGATCACAAGTTTGAGCTCAGCCTTACCAACATAATGAGGCCTTGTTTTAAAATGAAAAATAAAAATGGGCTGAGGGTATAGCACCCCAATGCTGGGTTCTTTGCACAGGGTTTCATGATGCAGCAGTCAAGGGGTCGGCTGGCTCCTTCCCGTCTGAAAGTTCTGGGTGATTTCTACCTGCGACTTCATCTCTCTGGCAACAGTACAGGTCCCTGTGGGGGTAGGATAGAGGTTCATTTTCTCGTTGGCTGTCAGCCCCCAGGGGCCATTCGTGTGCCCTGGCATGTAAACTCCTCCATGTTCCCATCAGTGAGGGAGTGTTGAATCCTTCTTGGGCTTTACTCCCTCTTCTCTGAGCAGCCAGAGGACAGTCCTTGCTTCTGAAGGGCTGGAGTGATTGGCACCCCAATGACTCCCTGTCTCTAAGTAACCTGTGCCAAGTGACTGAATGAGGACAGGGCACTGCACACATTCACAGGTCACGTGCCCAAAGGACAGGGGCTGGGATTCTTGGATGCCATCTTGGTGGCCCCCCAGGACAGTCACAGAAGCTCTAGCTCTTTCCCTTACTCCCTGCCTTAAGATTCCCCCTCAATGCCCAGCTCTGTATGTGGCCAGCAGCTAGCTGCTTGACATGACTGGGCTCTACCATCCAGCTGTGTAGGAGGGTAAAGCCCCACCTTGGGGTGAGCCTTGTCCCACAGAAGGTGGTAAAAGAGGACGAGGAATCATCAGGATCCCCAGAGCAAGGTGGAGGGAAGGGCTGTGTCCCCTCCATTGTCCACCTGTACCCACCTCCTGGTGCACACATGCAAACGTTGGTCTAGCATGTCTCCAGGGATGGATGGATCACCAGGTCACAGAAAAAGTGCTGCCAGTGCCGAACTGTGCTCCATAGTGACTGTGTGATGTCCCCCTTCCTCCATCACCAATGTCATGGTGTCCTCTTTGGTTCACATAATTCATGTGTGAACAAATCATTAGTCTTTTTTTTTTCATTGTTTATCCTTGTCTTATTTATTTGTAGGTGCTCTTTATATATGTGGGTCCTACTTGTTCTGAAACGGTTACTAACATCTCCCAGCTGTGGCCCATTTCTTCGTTTTCTGAAATGGGGAACTAGGACAGAGTCAATCCTATTGTCTATTAACTTAGTAGTTGTATTTGCCTTTTATGTTTTTTTTTAATTTCTTGCTTCAAAAACCCTCTGCTGCCCACAGCCCTCATCTTTCCATCGTGTATACACCTATATTTTTAAAAAGGGATCATATAGTACATTTCTGCTTGTGGCTGCTTTTCCACTTAACAGCGTAGCAGGAACATTTTCACGTCTGAATGTTCTCCGGCGTGCCTGGCCACGGGCCACCTAGTTCTCCGTTATGTGGGATGTTCTACCATTGCGGAACCCTCTCTTCATCAAACGCTGAGGTTGTTTCTAATCGACGGAGCTGTCAAGAACATCCTGCAGCACTCACAGTCTATATTTGTGACAGGTTTCTAGAAGTGAAGGTGCCCATTAAGCTCAAGCTTTCAGATACATTTTACCAGCTTTCCAGAGAGTTCCACCTTTCCAAGAGGCAGGTTGCCTTTGGGTTCAGTTGCCCTTCCCAATAGTGTGCAGTGAGCACATGGGGGTCCTGGAGGTGGGTTTTGACCAGTGTTGTTAGTAGCCATGTTCCTGGTAGGCAGCTGGTCTTCCTGAGGAATAAAGATTTCCCCACTGTGGTGTCCGACCAGCCATGGTGCCTGGGTCACAAGTGTGACCCTTCATTTAGTAGCATTGAGAGCTAAGAGCCTGGTCGTACCCAGTGAAGCCAGTGTGGGTGCGAATTCCCCACTACTTCTCCAGAAATAAGCAGGGCCTCCTCCTCATCTCCCAGATGTGCGCCTGGGCTGGACATGAGGCATCTCACAGGGAGTTTGTCCACTCAGCCAAGCAATTAGAGGAGTTCCCCAGGGACCCCCATCTTGAGAATCTGGAATCCCTTGACGAGAATCTTCCTCTTACTGGGGCGCTAAATTCTAATACGTAAGCGTTTATTTTAGCAAACGTCAGCACGCACTATCTTCTTATAGCAATTGATAACAATTTTCAAGTGTGGCCGTCATGCAAAGTTTACCATTAGCAGGAATGGGATTTCTTTACTCTGAGCTATGTCCCCAGCCTTTGTTTGGAGACAGGGTCTCGCTCTGTAGCCCAGGTTGGTTCTGAATTCACTATGGAGCTCAGGCTGCCCTTGGACTCACAGCAATACTCCTGCCTCAGCCTCCTAGAGTACAGAGATTACAGGATTTGCTTTTTTAAATGAGGCAGGTTGCTTTTGAAAGTGAGACAATTTAGAGAAAAACGTAAAGCTAGTTGTGAGATTACAGAAAGAGTATGCATGGGAGGGTGGAGTGACTGTGTCCAAACTTTAAGGAGCACTTTTTCAGTGGAAATCCCCTCCTTAGAAGCAGGCCAAGTTGAAGCAGGGCCTTGGATTGCAGGCCGAGGCTGTGGGAGACTCAGGGAGAGGAAGGCTGGCCAGGAGCGAGTCAGGGTCACATCGAGTTCTTCTTGATCTTAAAATCGTACTCAGGGATTAAAAAAATATCTTCTTGTATGTCCCCCGACACTAGGCAATTTTGTCAAGTTTCGGGCAATCAGACTGCCCCACCAGTTCACAGAGAAAAGAGACCTAGAGGGAAGACTGTGCCCAGGGGCTTGTGGTGAGAGGAGGGAAGGGCCTGGCCTGGGTGGGTCTGAGCAGCACCTTGGGGAGAGACAGGATTTGTGGAATGATCCTTGCATGCCAGCAGTCACTAGCAAGTACGGGGCACTTACTGTGTGCTGGCTCAGTGCTCAGGACTTTGGCTACCTCGCTGAACATCGTACTAACCTGAAGGGAAGGGATATGGTGAAGGGACGACAGGGGTCAAGGGCGGGAGCTCCTGAGCCCTGACCTTGGCTTTTACAGAAACGCCAAGCCTAGGAAGGGAGCCGGAAGCCAGAAATACATACAGAATGACGTAGCCGAGTGAGCTGGCTTCACTTCGTGGTAAGACCAGATACAAAAACCAAAGAGTCCATGCAACGTGGTAGTCTCTGGAGGAAGCGAAGGGCTGCCCCTGATGAGGCCATCAGGGAGGAGGTGGCACTGGTACTGGATCTGTACATGGGCTGTGGCATCTCACGGTCCTGATTCTAAACTTATCCCATAAGTCTGAATCACAAGGATCCCCAAACACTCCTCCACCCCGGTGAGAGTCCCATCTTGAGTCAGGCTGGAGGCGGGACCCAGGAATGAGGAATAAGAAGAGGTCTCCTTGCCTAGCTCACCTGCTGGCCTCTCCTGTCCTCAGGGAAACTCAGTCCCAAAGATGAGACAGGCCCTGCCAAGGGCTGCGGGTTACAGCTGTGTAAATTGTGCCGGGCTCAGGGTGCCTGACCGGCAGTAAGTGATGGCTTGTACCCAGGGGCCGCTATGCCAGGAAAAAAGGGTACCAGGGTCTCATTCCCACGAAGAAATGCTTGGGAAGGTGGCGCTGGAGCCTGGTGCAGAATGACAGCGGATACCTGTGCATTTCCAGCTTTGTTCCTGCCAGGCCCCCCACCCCTGCTGGTGGGACCTGTCCCCATTGGAGGCCCTTGTCAGTTGCGGAGGTGGTGGTGGTGGTGATCTGCAGGCCACTCCGCCAACCGGGACAGGGAAGAGGAAACCAAGCAAGGGGGGCCATGACCCTTGGTGTCCTGTGGAGCTGACAGGCTGAAGGGTAGCAAGGCAGTGGGGCGAGGTGGCCCAGAAGTGCCTTATCTCCTCTGGGCCAGCGTCAGCTCAAGTTCCCAGCCGGTAGAGCTGCCAGGAGACAGGGGACTGTGGCACATTTGCATTTATATTGAAGCCTTTGGTTTCCAGGGCCTGGGGGGAGAAGGGGTAGCCTCTGTCCGGTCCACTGAGCTGAGGCAGGGCTGTAGTCCTGTCCTGTCAGGGCCACAGGGAGTGGCCAGTACCTGCTGGCTGAGGGGACAGTGACACAGAAGACTCACTGGGCACGTGGCCGGCCCTGACAGCCTGCCTGTCCACCCTCCCAGCCACGAGCCAACATCAGCTGGGAGCTGGCTCTGCCCCATGGGCCTGGGGGGAAGGTCAGAAGCCTGTGCCAATAGGGTCTCCTAGCCTCACCCATCTCTCAAACCCTGGCGTTGTGTCAGCCATGGACATGGGGGGTGGGGGGTGGATCAGAGAGGCCTGGTAGTTAGTCCCAGGTAACCCAGCTCACAATCTAGGACCTCACAAGGCCACTTCCCAGGCCTCCCAGGCTATTATTTATAGCTATATTGGGGATTGAATACAAGGACTTCACACTGAGCTACGTCCCCAGCCTGGTTTATTTTGAGATGGGGTCTTGGTAAGTCACTCAAGTGCACCTCTTAAGCTCAGATGTGCTCTCCTCCTGCCTCAGCCTCCCACAGTGCCAGCATTACTGGTGAACACACACGTTTGTACATACCACACACTGCTTGCTGTGGGGGACATCCTCTGTCCTTTGGGGCAGGGACAAGTTGACATCCCTTTTACACCTGATTTCTGAGTCAAAGGTCATCCTGAGTTCAGAAGACTGGTGGTGCTGGTTCTGCGACAGCTGAGGGAATGAGAACAGAGCCTGAGGTCATGGTCACGAGGGTCGGAGGAGGTTTCTGTCCGTCCCCTCCGGAGGACACAGTTTCTACCTGTGTGAGGCTCCCATGGGAAAGTAAGGAAAGTGTGGAAAAAAGAGAGGGAAGGAAGGATAGAGAGAGAAATAAGGAGGGAAAGAGGGGGGCCAGGGAGCTCAAGGCAAGGGGGCCCAGGCAGAGTTGTCCTGGCCCCAGCGCTGGCGGACCTGGTGCTGGCGCTCTGGCCAACTTGGCTGCTATGTGGAGTGGTGTCCCCTCCTGTTCTGTGCTTCCTCACCCAGCAGCTGAGCCCCCGGCGCCCGGCTCAGTCTACACCCTGCTGCAGGTGACAGCTGGGCCCACCTGGCTGGAGCTCCAGGGAGCAGCATCCCTGTTCTGAGACCATCCAGGACCCTGTCCTGAGGCCACCAGGACATTATTTTGTGTCACTTCGCTGCCTCTGAAGGGGACCCTGCCTTCCTCTCTGGGTTCTCTCCACTCTCTCCCTCCTTCCCCTCCAGACGGAGGTCTTGGCCCCATTACCCAGCCTGTGGCTGTGGGCTCGCAGCTGACAAGCTGCTTGGTCCTGGCTCTCTGGCCAGCAGAACAAGCCCTCCCTGTCTGTCACCAAACAGTCAGAACAGCCTGTTCCACCTGGCAGGCTGGACTAGTGCCCAGCTTGGTCTTGGGGCGTGAGGACCAGCTCTGGCCACCCACAGCCTAGGTTCCGGTCTTAGCTATGCCTCTTCCTAGCTGTGTGGCCTCAGGCAAGACCCCTTGCCTCTCTGGGCCTCTGATCCTTATCAATAAATGGCCATAATGATAAGATCTGTCCCTTGGACTTCAGAATGGAGTGTATCAGATCATTCATGGACAGCGCTTGGCCTAGTGCCTGGCACAATATTAAGACATACTTTCTCTTATTAGCCAGGCTTTCTTTTGGTGCCTGTCCTGGCTTAGTGGGGATGTTGGGTTCCAGGGACCTGTCCCCGTGCTTCCTCAGTTGCCCTGAATGTCTAATTCTCCCCCCATACGGCTGTTCCAACACCTACAGGATTGGATCCTACTGGTGTTATGCACACTGCGAGGACATCTCCTGACTGACATTTATGAGTGTTTACAATGGCTCAGCAGTGTTTAAGCCATTTTAAAATATGATTGTAACCAAGCATGGTGCTGTGAGCCTAGAGTTCCAGCTATCTGGGAGGCTGAAGCAGGAGGATTGCTTTAGGAGTTTAAGAGAAGCCTCGACATAGTGAGATCCCATCTCAAAAATATAAAACAAAATTTAAAATATGGCTTTGATTGCCTTGATACCTCTCCTCACACAGGGTAAAGTCTATGTCCCCTCTGTGATTGCATCCATTAATAAAATGTGGCAGAGTGACACTATATGACCTCACAAACAGGGTGGAAATGGTCGCCGCACTGATGCTTGGGTCTCAGGAGGTGAGGGAGGCACTCTTGAACGGGGCAGTCTGCGTTCTGCGAGGAATCCAGGGGCCCAGGGAGAGACTGTGAGTCGGTGTGGCCCATGGTTTCAACTGAGCAAGTCTTGACTGCCCAATATGTGAAGGAAGAAGCTTCTAGGTGGTTTGTTGAATAGAAGACCCCGGGGCAAGTGGAGGATCAGGAGAGGTTGATTACAGTACCCGGAGAATGACCAGCCAGGCAGGGGCACAGATTCCTTTCCGCCAGATTCTTGCCCATCACAAGCTCTAGCAGTGCAGAGGTATGGGGTCTGGTCTCAGTCCCCAGGAATCCCTGAGCCTGTCAGAGCTCTGCCTAGCTAGCCAGACAGCTCATTGCTGACCTGGCCTGTGCCCTCAAATGGGCAGAGCTGGGCAGTCAGGACCAGAAGTTTCCTGGCCAGTGGGGACAGGAAGGGAGGGCCCAGGAGCATCCTGTGCCCTGTACATCTCACGGTGAGCCCCTGAACTCTTTGGTCATCTGTTCCAGGTGGAGCCACTTGACTAGGGATTGGTTATAAGTGTCAGGGAGCCCACAAGAAGTGTGACCAATGGAGACAAACACTGGTTCTCTCCTTATAGTCTGACGGCTGTTGACCTTCAAGGACCCGGTTCTGTCTTAATGGTCCACCCTCAACTCTTTATGATCCAAAATGGCTGTTCATCTGGCAGCCACCACGTCCATATTCCAGCCAGAGGGAAGTAGGACCAGGCATTATAGACCCTCCCAGAAAGGGTGGGTGCTGCCCTACGTACCTCTTCTTGGCTGGAATGTCGACGATGGCCACACCTAACTGCAGGAGAGAGCAGGAAGAGTGGGTCTCCTCTGGGCATCCACATGCCCACTGTGTGGCGGTTCTTAGGCTGCAAGAGAGGGAGGGGATGACCAGCCATGGTAGCCCTACCAGGCATCTGGGTGTTGGAGTGAGTGCTCTCAGGTTTTGGTTTTTGTGCTGTTGTCTTTGTGATTTTGGTGCTAGGGACTGAGTTCCAGGCCACACACACTGTACCACTGTATCTCTGCCACACCCCACAGCCTCAGAGAGAACATTTTGAGATTTATCTTTTTGTTTTGTTTTTATACTAGACATTGAACCCAGTGCCTTCACACTGAGCTACATTCTCAGCCAATTTAATTTTTATTTTTTCATGGTGCTGCTGGGGATGGAACCTGGGCCTTCAACTAAGCTATATCCCTAGCCCAGTGTTTGGCTTTGATATTGAGGCAGGCTCTCATGAAGTTGCTAAGTTGCCCAGGCTAGGGTTAAAGTTGTGATCCTTCTGCCTCAGCCTCCCAGAGTGCTGGGATTTTAGGCCTGTGTCACAAGGTCTGGCTAAGACTTGTTATCAGACCATTTTACCTCCCTGCTGCTCCCAGTTAACTCCTGCAGACTCATCCTGGGGCTCCAAACTTGGCTCCCCTCCTCAGCCTCATCCTCCTGGCCCATACCCAGCACCCAACCTCAAGCCATGCTGGTTCCCCTAAATATCTGGTTCTCCAGCCCAAATAATGAATAGGCACAGAGGAACTTAATAAAGTGCCTATTAAGTGCCAGGCCCTATGCAAACTTTTTTTTTTTTTTTTTTTTTTTTTTTTTTGAGACAGGGACTTGTTCTATGGCTGAGGTTGGTCCTGAACTCACTGGTGTAGCTCAGGCTGGCCTTGGACTCAGGACAATCTTCCTGCCTCAGCCTCCCAAGTACTGGGATTGCAGGCATGCACCACTGCACCCATCTTTATGTGGTGCTAGGGAATTGAACTCAGGGCCTTGCACTGGCTAGGCAAGTGCTTTAAACACTGTGCCGTTCTTCCAGCCCACATTTTCCTATTTTAATCCTCATAAAAACCTCACGAGATTGATATCATTGGAACTTCCCTTTTCTAATCTTTCTTTCCCCCCAGAATTGGAGATTGAACCCAGAGCCTCACACATGCTAGGCAACTGTTCTGCCACTGTGCTACATCACCAGCTCCCTTGCCTTTGTTTTAATTAGGTTTTCCTCACTATTTTATTAATATGTGTGCGATACATAATGTTTACAAGGAACTTGAAGATTTTATGCACATATATATCACCTCAACTTGACAATCCCTTCCCATTTTTGGCCCTCCCACACCCTCCCCACCCTCCTAACTCCCACTGTCACACCCCAAGTGGTTCTATAGAATGCCTGTATTCTGGGTTTCCCAAATCAGAGAAACCATGTGATGTTTAACACATTTAATCTTCTGTATCTGACTCGTTTCACTCAAGTCAGCTTCCCATACCTAGGACGGGCTGTAGTGGCCAAATCTTAATGCCTCTTCTCTGAGCCCTTTATTGGGATATTTTCCAGAAGTTCTTTTTTTGTATATCTTACTATATCTTTGTTGAGATTCTATATATGGCCTCACCCACCAGTCCACATGAGAAAAGAAATATAATAATGGAATTCAGTAAGACTAGAAAATGTGAGAAAGAAAAAGAGAGAAGTGTGAGTAAATAATTTATGAAAGTTGAAAAGTTCTGAAATAACAACCTATGCCATCACATCTATTGCTTTAAGTGTAATATACTTACGTGATACAGATTTAAGCTCATTTAGTGCAGCAACTCAATACAGTCTTAAGTTCGTTTATTGTGGCAATTCACTTATTCAGTCTTTGATGTAAGTTTATACTAAGGAAACAGGTTGATGTAAGGATAACCTGAACGTCTTTTGAATGTATAAACATTTACCTTTCTGTACATAGCTAAGGCATGTGAAATTTTTTTGGAGACAAGTTCTTGTTCCATTGTCCAGGCTGGCCTCCAACTTTCAACCCTCCTGCCTCAGCCTCCCTGGTGGTTGGGACCACAGTTGGCAGGAGGGAGGGGCTGGCTCTTCACAGTGGGAAGGGATGGCTGGCTCCCCACAGGGCTCTTCAGGGGGCCCAGTCATCTCTGCATCTGGGGGTTTCCCAGCCGGGCCTACAGGGGCGAGCAAGCACCTGCTGCGGGTAGAGCCTGGCCCTGCCGACTTAGAGCCCTCACCCCCTCCCTAGCCCCCTAGGCCCGCACACCTGGTGCTCTCCTCAGCCTGCTGGCTGCCTTGATTTAGGGGCTTGTCTCCCTGGCTCAGGGCCTGTGCCCTGAAGTCCACCAGCTGGGGCAAGGCTGCTGAGCAGGAGGCTGCAGGCCCTTGTGTGGGCCAGTGAAGAAGTAAAAACACCCCCGCCCCACCCAGCTCACTGGCTGTTCTTTGAAACTGCACGCCTCCCACCTTCAGCCATCTTCAGCAGGGTTCTGAAGCCAGTTCATCTGCTAGGCAGAGAATTCTCTCCCCCCAAGCCTCAGTTTTCCCATCTGTACAGTGGAAAGATTGATCTTGATGAGCTTGTTTTGTGGACTCTAGTGCTAGGTTAGCTGGGTTTGAATCTTTACTGTGTCGTTATCAGTGTGAACATAGTTAAGTTTTCAGCTTCTCAGTTTTCCCATCTATAGAACGGGATTGTCATGATAGCATTTACTTCAAGGGTTGTGAGAGGATCCAGTGGAAGAAACGGAGGGAAGTGGCACTGGGAGCTGTGTCTGCCTGTTGTGAGCGCAGTATGTGTGAACTCCGTCACTGTGGCTCAGGACTGTAGGGAACACGGCACTGGAAAGACGTGGTGGAGAAAACCGAGCTCATTTGTTTGCAAACTTTTTGGGCACTGTTTCTGACAGAGAAGCTCTGCATTGCTCAAGAGAAATTTTGCTTGGAGCCCCAGCTGTTCAGGAAGGATGAGGGGGGCTGTCTGCCCCACCTTCTCCCTGGTCTCTGTGCCTGTAGCCCCCAAGGGAGCCAATGGAGTATAATTGGAAAACCCCCACTCAGTTTGTCCTCTTTGGTGTATGGTTAGGGAAACTGAGACTCAGAAAGGGGAAGGAAGCAGTCCAGAGAGAGTGGGCCACCCAAGCCTAATACGCAGGTTTTCTCCAGGCATGACAAGGGGCAGGGACTGGGAGAAACCTAAGACCAGAAGCCTCTTAGGGGACTGGGTGCATTGTAGCAGGGAGTTATTAGCATGCAAATGAGATGCAAATGAATGCAAAACAGCATGTTTTATGCTAATTTGCAGAGTCAAGAGCTACGACATTTTTGGTAATAGGGCAACAGTCCTGGTCCCTGGGCATTGCCGAACACACATCCCTTTTCTCTCTCTTTTTTTTTCATTATTATGATCAGGCCTATAAATCTTGGTTTGGCTATAACCCACTGCTTCTCGCCTGAAAGCCTGGCTCCTGTCACCCTCAAGGGCTCCCTTGCCAGTCTCCTGGTCCAGCCTCAGCCCAGGAATAGGACTGGGCAGTGAGTCAGAGAGACAGGACTCAGGAGCCACCAGTCAGAGAGAAGCAGGGGGTGAGCTGGCCACTCCGGCCTGGACATTGTGTCTTGAGGGGGGAGGGGCTGGCACATCCTTGGAGTCCCTCTGGTCACCAGGCTTGTGCTGTGCTGTCTGTTTAGAGCTGGGCAAACCTTGGGTGGGAACAGGCCTGCTCTTCTTTCCTGGGTGCCCCATGCCTGGGTCAGGCTCAGGATGTATCAGGTGTGGGAGTTGGCATTGTGCCAGGGACAGCCACCGCGTGAGTTCTAAGCAGTCCCCACACCTCTCAGAAACATTCACAAGTGACCTTCATGGAGCAAGGCCCATGGCCCGTGGTCCAAGTGCACTGCTTTGCTCTCCATGATTATATCCTTAGAGCAGGTATCACTGTCTCAGCGCCTGGATTGCAGAGGAGAGAGGAGAAAAAAGTGATTTGGTCCGATATTTCTCACCAGGCAGTGGCTGGAAACTGCTCAGCAGAGTTGGTGTGACAGCGCCAGGACCTCTCCCTGCACCATCAGCCAACCTGGGACAGTGGGGCCCCCCCACCCCCCTCAGCCCCTGTGCTCCTGGAAAACAGGGATGGGTAAGACCTGTTCCTAGTCTTTGTTTCCTGAGACTCCTTTTCTGTTCCGAGAAATGGTTTCCAAGCTAACCCTCCCTTTCAATATGGCTTGGGTAGACTTGCTCACTGTACCCTCTTTGTGGCTGTGTAGGAAGGACTAGGGGAGGTCTCCCTGTTTGCTTGGGACGACCTTTCCCCTTTTGTGAGAACCTGCTGAGGCCAGACAAGACCCTCCTACTTCCCATTCTTTGTCTCAGAGTGGATTAGTGGAGATTAGAACCCGTGCTCCCCTCTGGAACTAGCTGGACACAGAGATAAACATTTCCTTTCCAGCAGACTGAAGGGGGCAAGAGAGCCCCACTGAGCCCCATCCCCCACACCTGTAACCTGCCTGCCCCTCCCCCTAAAAGCCAGGCACTTAAATCTGGGATGGGGTGCCTCCTCTCTTACAATAGCTCCAATCCTGTCATCTTCCCAGTTGTTCGGTGCAGTTTGTTTTTGACCCTTCCCGTCTAAGACTGCCTGGAAAGCAGAGTGACCTTAGAGCGCTTTAAGCATCAGGGGATCCCGGCTTCCTCTCCAAAGCAGACGCCCAGGCCCGAGCTCCCTAAGTTAGGAGGGTGAAAGGAGAGGATGCCAGGGAGGCGCTTGGCCACCCGGAGCAGTGCCGGACAGCGGAGCCTCCAGAATTGCCAACCATTGTGCGTCCCGCAGAGCAGGGCGGCGCTCAGAGAGGGCACCGGAGCTGCCCGGAGACACGCAGAGGGCCCGACGTACGCGGGTTACAACGTACATCTGAGATCTCCACCCTCCAGTTCAGGGGGAGCCCTGTGTCCCCGCACCTCGTCCGCCTCGGGATCGCAAGCTGGGGTTGGGGGAAGGGACCCCCCTCTTCGTCCCCCACCTCCCAGCCGCCAGCCTTCGATTGTGGCGAGCAGCGAGTCGCGGAGCAAATTAACTTTTTGCACACTTCATTATGCGCCGCCCCGCGTCCCCTGGGGCTGCGGCCACGCCCCCGCCCGCACCGACAACTTGATTGGGCAATTAATCTTGGCGGCCCGCGGCCCCGCCCCGCCCGGCCTTTGTGCGCGCCGCGCGGGCCGCGGGCTCGGCCGGCCGCCGGTCTGCTCGCGCTGATAAGCGCCCGCGCCGCCTGCCTTTGTTAGCGCCCGAGCCCGACCGCGCCGCCGTCTCGCACCCCGTCAGCGCCCCCCCGCCCCTGGGCCCGGCCCATCTGTCTGCGCCGCGCAGTCCCCCCGTGGCCCGGCTGGGGGAGGGTCCCGCTCTTGGGCACGGAGCCAGCCCCCACCCGGCCGCCCCATGTGTCAGAAGCGACCCCCCCTCCCGGCCCCAGAGACGCGCGCGCGCACACGCGCGGGGCCGCCCAATTAAGCAGGGCCGTAATAATTAACAAGGGGAAGGAGCGACGCGTAGCAGCAGTTTGAGCAGTAGAGGGGGATCCCCAGCAGGGTCCAGAAAAGGGGGTCCCTGCCACCCATCCTGTACACCAGGTGTGTAGCGCCTGGTTACTGGCTCCGATGATGGCTGGGGTGGCAGGGGAGGGGGCGAGGGTCCCTGGGAATTTGCCCGACAACAACTCGTGCCTCTTTGTGCGTTGCCAGCCGCTCACCCATCCTGGCGCGGCAGCCTGTGCGGAAACAGGATCCTGGCTGAAAGGCAGATCCTGGGCTCCTTTAGAGACGGGATGGTGTGTCGGGGCCACGATGCTGGGAGTGGTCGTGTGGCTCAGGGATAGACAGTGGGTGCTCACAGGTGTGGTTCTTGGAAAGTATGTGGTGTCCCCTGGACGGCACAGTGAACACTGAAAACCCTTAGGCCGGTGGATGGCGAGTGATTAGCTAGGTAGGAATCTGTGCTGCGCGCAAAATGGGTAGGTGGGGCTGTCCGTGGTCCTGGAGATGTGTCTCTCCAGGGCAGGAGCCGCCTCTGGCCAGGCAGAGGGCCCCAGCCTTCCCTGGCAATCCAGAGTAGCCCATGGAAGGCATCCTGGTATTTAGGGCCAGAGAGCAGAGCCATCCACTCAGTCCAAGGGCAAGGCTAATAGCAGAATATGAATTTTGCGTGGAGCCCACATGAGAGCCCCTACGTGCTGGGGACAGTCATAAGCAAAGCAGAAGCTGTGGGGTCTCCTCAGGGATGCATGGTCTAGTTTGGCAAGTGGATAAGAAATAAATACACAGACGATAGGACAGCTGACTAGGTGGGGTCCCCCTCGCTGGCCCCTGCTCTCACCTGCTCTAGAGGCCTCCCTCGCCCAGAGACCCAGGGCCACGCTGACCGTGCACCGTGCATAGCCCCCTCCAGCTCCAGCCCCCTGGTAGCCGGGGGGCAGGTTCCCCAGGATGATGGACAGGCCTCCAGCACAGCGGCCTCTCCCCGTCCCCAAGGAGGTGGCGGCAAGAGTGGTTTCCTGTGATAATGACAGCCTCCAGTCTTGCGTGACCACAATGCCGCATGAGCCCGGAGTCCAGAAGGGGCCCAGTGAGCAGGAGCTGAATTAAAATGGAGAAATATGGCCTCTTCCCCCTCGCCTCCCTCCCCTGCCCCCAGCTCCCTCAGCCTTCTTGGGTAATTTGGCCTTGCAGAGTTGAGGGAGCTGGGTGGGCACCTCTTTATGGGTACTGAAGACAGGGCACACCCAGAACTAGCAAGGTGGGACACCAGAAGTTCACCCAGCGCATGCACAGCAGGCTTAGATTCCTCAACTGTGGTCGCCCATTCTGATGTTCTGCTGGAAACAGCTTAGAATTCCAACATTATAGACTTCTGACTTCCTTGAATGTTAACATCCTGTGCATCTTGAACAAACATCATGAAGTCCCAGGATTCCTGACTTTATGTTCTAGAATTCTGAGTCTTCCATACTGATTTCGTGGGGTGTTCAGTTACTCAAATAACAATAGGGAAAGACTACATGCAGAGCCACGTAATGTGACTCACATGTATAGTAGCAGTCAACCTTTTTTCAGCCACTTTTTCTTTCAACAATAATTTTTCTAGACCCTTCTAAGTGCCAGACACTGTGCCAAGCATTACATAAATATGTAATTAAGTAAATAGTTATTGTGTTAGAAGATAATGTACAGGAGAGGTAGAGGGAACAGGAGGTAGTGTGATTAAAATGGATGGTCTAAGCAGAACTCATTAAAAAAGTGATATTTAATTTTTTTCTGTTTGTTCTTTCAATTATTGAAGTTGCCAGTTTAACTTTTCTTTTTCTTTCTTTTTTCTTCTTTTCCTTTTCTTTCTTTCTTTCTTTCTTTCTTTCTTTCTTTCTTTCTTTCTTTCTTTCTTTCTGAGACAGGGTCTTCCTCTGTAGCTCATGTTGGTCCTGAACTCACTATGGAACCCAGGCTGGCCTTGGACTCACAGCAATCCTCCTGCCTCAGCCTCCAGAGTGCTGGGGTTACAGGCGTGCACCACCACGCCCAGTTTACATGGTGCTGGGGAATCAAACCTGGGTGCTTAGCACTTGACTTAGCATTTGCTAGACAAGTGCTTTAACTGCTGAGCCATCCCTCCAGCAGCTCTCTTTCTTTTCTTTTTTCTTTTTTAAGCATGGTTTTGCTCTATAGTCCAGGCTGGTCCTAAAGTCACTATGTGTCTCAGGCTGGCTTCAGAATCACAGCAATCCTCCTATCTTGGACTTCCAAGTGCTGGGATTATAGGTGTGCTCCACCATGCCTGGTTTATGTGGTGCTGGGGATTCCAGCCTAGGGTGTATTTGAAGAGGTTGCCAGAGTTATTTGGTAATTGTAGATTCAGGGTGGAGGAAAGCATAGCTGTTAGAACACTTGTCTAGCAAGTGAAGGGCCCTGGGTTTGATTCTCCAAACATTACAGGTTCCACAAACTTTTCTTTTTGCTTAAATGGTAAGTTATTTTTGAAGACATTTAAATAATGAGAAAAGCCCCTTATATGTTTACTCATGTATCATATATTCCTGGTGACCTTCCTTTTTGTGGGTAGGTATGGATTTTTGTCTGGTCACATCTTGCCTCTTCTGGAAGCATTTCCTCCTCCAGTTCTTATAGTGCAGATCAGGTGCTTTAGCTTACATTTGTGGCTTTATTTTACTTTCAGATGGTTTAACCAGGGATGGAATTCTAGGTTGGCAGACTTTCTCTTTCAGGGCCTTAAATGACTTTGGAAACTCTGTCCTATAGTCTACTTGACCTTCTAGACATGGAGAAACTGCTCCCAGGGAGCAAACAGGACAATATGTGAGAAGTAGCCCCCATCATGCCCCTGCAGAACAAGTGCCCAGAAATGTGCCTGTTGTTGAGGTCACTGTTGCTGTGGTCCTTGGTTGGGAGAGGGGGGGTGAGAGGTGGGGGGTATCTGGCCTCAAGTTCAAAGCAATTCTGGGACTACAGGTGTGCACCACCATGCCTGGCTTATGTGGTGCTAGGAATCGAACCCAGGGCCTTGTGCTTGCTAGGCAAGCACTTTAACTTCTGAGCTAAGCCCCCAGCCCCTTCTTAGCTTCTTACCAGCCTAGAAAACAGAAAGAGCCGGGCCCACTACTATGGGCCTGTAATAGTGCACCAAGAGGCTGAGGCATGAGGATTTTAAGTTTGAGCCCAGCCTGGACAACTTAGTAACTTAGCAAGACCCTGTCTCTAAATAAAAATAAAAAAAAGAGGCACCATGTGACTCTGGGCCATGTCTACCTGCCTCCTGAGCTTGACCATGGGGCCGTGGCATCAGCCAGGATGAAGATGGCTTCCTCAGCAGAAGGAGGCACCTGTGCCGCCACTCCAGGAGGACGGGCTCTAGCTGCCTTCCTGAGCTCTTGGAGGGCTCCATCTGCCAGAGCCAGCAGTGTCCCTACCATTGTGACTACCCAGGACTGTCACCTGCCAGGGTCAGAGAGAGGGAAGCTGGTGTAGAAAGAGGAAGCAGTGGCTGCCCACTCCCTGGTGACCCAGGGCAGCCTGTGCACCCTGGTTCCTCACTGGCCTGCAGTAAGAGCTAGAATTTCTCCAACGGGAAGGTGCTCCCCATCTGGTGTGGTGCCCTCAGACTGAGGCTGGGACAGGGGTTCCAGCTGGGCTACAGGCTGATGTAGGGAGATGGACAGGCTTGAGAGTCCTCCCCGGCCTTCCCCTGGGTGGACGAGGTCTCCTTCCAGGTCCTGAGGATGGACCTGGCCCGGTGAGCTGAATCCGCAGGCTCCTTTTGGGATAGAGACCAGCTGAGGAGGCAGGAGGGTGAGGCCGGGGTCCCCAGGGAGGGAGGAGGTTCCAGGAGAAGGGGAGAAGGCCAGGCTTGAGAGGGAGAGGCTGGCACTAGGGTGGGAGGGAGGTATACTCTCCATGTTCTTATTCAGAGCTGAGACTGTAGTGAAAGCTTCTCCCGTCCCACACCACCCCATCCCCCACCACCCTCACACACCCTGGCCACACAACAACGTCAAGTCAGCAGCAGCTCTGGAAGTCGGGAGCCTAAGGGGGCACTGTGCCGAGCCTCCCATGTGGCCAGGGCCTTACATGTTCCCAGCCACGCGGATGCTGCTGGTTCTGGAGACACACTTTAGGAACCACTGCTTTAGCCGGGCCTGGTGGCGCAGACTGGTAATTCCAGTACACTGGATGGCTGAGGCAGGAAGATTGCAAGCTTGAGGCCAGCCTGGGTAACTCAGCAACTTGGCAAGACCCTGTCTTAAACTAAAAAATGACAATGAGCTGAGGATGTAGCTCAGAGTGAAGGCACTGGCCTCGGTCCCTGGTACCATAAAACAAACAAAAACACCCCCAAAACCAAGACTGCTCCACCAAATCAGGTCAGACACAGATGGGGGAGGGAGCGCAAAGTTCATGGGCGTGAGGCCTGGACACAAGGACAGAAGGCACAGGCAGGGTGGGCAGGCAGAGCCTCAGACCCCAGGCCTGTTGGCCAAGACAACTCCTGTGAGCTCTGGACTCAAGGTCACCTGTTCCAGGAGCCTGTGATGGCAAAAATGGCTACCTCAGGCTCACTGGAGTCACCTGAGGAGAAGGTGGCCTTGGCTCAGAGGCCCAGGGATCCTGGAGGTGCTGCAGCTGGTGGCTGTCAGCTTGCCATTGTCCTCCCAGCTAATAGACACACTCTTTTTGGAAAACCATCCCTTCACAGCTGCCACAGACTGCTGTAATATGTGGGGAGCATCTACTTGGATGGATGTGCTTTCCTCTCAGATCAACCTGTTGAACCAAATGGAGTTGCTCCCATTTAATTGATGGGAAAAGTGAGGCAAGAGAGAGGGATTTAAGACACCTTCTTGGGGACTGAGTCAGGATTTAGTTCTTTGGTGCCTTAACTCTTCTGTGCCTTAGCACTGGCTCTGCTTAGGTTCCCCAGGAGGTGAAGGACTTTACCCCTGAGCAGCTGGGGACTCTGGGGTGCCTGACCTTGCAGATGAGGGAAGTGGAGGCCCTGGGGTTTGCACCCTACTCTGACCCCTATTCTGTTTTCAAGGTGCTGCCCTTGACTACTAGCAGGACCTTGGGACTTGCTGGGCACCTAGGGACGCTGGGGCACGGGCAGATAATTGGTCACACTTCAGGAGCTCTCTGGGCCGTGCAGAGGCTTCCTGTCATATGTGGGATGCAAGCATGCCCTCATTGAAGCACTCAGTGCAGGGCAATGGGTACCCCCACCCAGAGCTCGTGGAGCAGGAGGAGGTAGATAGAGGGGGAGAGTGTGCACCACTGGGGGTGCCCTGCCATAGCAGGGACCATGACATCCTGCACTCAGGAGCTTCCTGGAGGAGGGGGCCAAGAGCAGAGGAGGGGGAAGGGCGCGCAATGAGGACAGAAGAGCAGGAACAGGCCTGCAGGGGTGGGACTCCCTTTGCCCCCCACAATACAGAGACAGTGTGGGGAACAGTGTGGCCAGGAACCAGGTGCGAATGAAGAGTCTGATGAGTGTGGTGGGAGCGTCTGGGCCTGCTATTCGGCTCTGCCTCTGCTGGGAGAAGGGACTCTTGGGGGACACTGGAACTGCAGGGCTCCGCTCTGCTCTCCTTGCTGAGTTCTGTGAAGCGGATCCGTGTAACGAGCAGGAGTTAGGGGAATGACAGTGTGTGACGTCCCAGGCTGGGCCATGAAGTGTATTGCCGCTTCTGCCTTCCCTCTTGCCTGATGGCTGGGGGAACCAGCTGCTGGCTCACGATGTCACCAGGTGATCTGTGCAGTGGCCCACATCAGTCCCCTGCTTCTGGTCCTGCCCTCAGCTGAGTGCAGCCCAGAGCCGCCCCCAGCCAGCGTTGAATCCCCAACCCTGGGAAAAGAGGATACATTAAGTGCAGCTTCTGATGGTGAGTGCCGGAGCCCGGGGACGCCCGCAGGTCGCAGGGCCTTCTCTGGCTTCTTTGATTCACCTGCTGCTGTGGAAGGGCCTCATGACAACCAAAGCCTTTTCCTGGAAAAAGTAAAGAACGCAAATGTAAATTGGGGTGCAGTTGCCAAGGGTATCCCTAGATCATCCAGACTGGAGCCTTAATCCCCAGATAACAAACAGTCCCCACCAGCCCCTGTGGACACAGCCCTGACAGAGGCTCAAATGCTGTGCAGTGAGTGGGTTGTTTGCTTCTGAAGATGGTGGCACGGGGCCCACCACTGCCCTGTGGATCGTAGTGCGGACTCGACTCCTTTCTCTCTGTGCCCTTGGCAGTTGGTCCCAGGGACGTGGAGGGGATACAGTCTGCTGCTGGCAAGGGGAGGTTTGGGTTTAAGAGGAAGATGGATGGGGGGGGGGGGCAATTGCTTGCAAATGGCAACCTCACTGGTGAGGTTCTGCTAGCTGCTATGGCCCGCATCCCAGAGTCACAGCTCCCAGCGAGGCCGAGGGGCCATCCCCAGCCGGTGTGGAGCCCGGGGGCTGCCCTGTGGAAGGCCAGCCTCCCCCCACCCCTTCCAGAGGACAGCCAGCTGCCCTGATTCCTCCAAGGGCACCGCTTCCTCCTCCTCAGCGCCCAGCTCTGCTCCTTCTCCCCCTCTCTTCTCCCAACTTTCCTCTTATTTCCTTTTTCCATCCTTGTCTTCTTTCTCTTTTCTCCCTGTCTTCTCTCACCCCTCCCTTTCCCCTTCCTGCGGCCTTCTGCTTCCCATCCTCCCCGTCCTTCATCCACCATTAGGACCTTGGACTCTGGCGGCCACACCCTGGCTCCTGGTCCCCGCTCTACCACTTCTCCATTTCTCTGTGCTTTGGTTTCCTGGGACTCGGACGGAACCTCATCTTGCTGGCGGTGCCCGTGCCCATGCCCGTGGGTGCCTCTTGAGGGTCCCTGCTCATTGGCAGTGCCCGCCTCGGCTCTCCCTCTCCCCCTCGCTGTCTGCGCAGTCTGTCTCCAGTCCTCTGTCCAAGCCTCGGCTCGGTTCCCGCCTCTCTGCCAGGCGTCTCGGCTTGTGCCTGCCAGCCCTGCCCCGCCGCCCCGAGCAGTTGCAGGGCCAGGTGGCCGGAGCTCCCTCTCGCCCACCCACACCCAGGGTGTGCGGCTGCCTCAGAGTCCCCAGGCCAGGCCCAGGGGCTGCGGAAAGCCGGTGTGCGGTCGTCTTGTATCGTCTACCTGCTTGTCTTGCCTAGGGGGCTAGGCTGCCAGCCCTGTGGGCCCCTCAAAGTCCAGCATGGCACCTGGCATGGCACCCACACCCAGCATCACCGCAGCCAGGGATGGGCATGGGCAGGGACATCAGCCAGGTCACGGAGTCCACACTGTGCCAGCTCTCTCCTTCACAGCCTCCCTGTGTAACCAGGCTGTACCCCCACCCATGTTGAGAGGAGCAAACTGGCAGGCAATTGGTTGCCCAGGGTTGAGGAACTGAAATGACAGCTCAGCCCGTGGCTCAGTCTTCTTCACCATGCTTCCACAGTATTGGCCTTATTTCAGGCTGAGAAGCCTGAGGCCCAGAGAAGGCGAGCAACATGGTCAAGGTCACACAGCCAAAGGGGTTGACTTCAAACTCTCACTCCCTGCCCTCTGTCACTGAGAGGATGTCTAGTTGGTCGAGGCCTGGGGGTGGGGCCAAGCAAGGAAGGTGTGTCCTGTCTAGATGGCTGCCTCTCTGTCCACACTTGCCATGAGGCCTGGGCGTGAGGGCAGTAGGCACGCCTCGCCCTCCCCGCCACCGCACGCCCGCCTCTGGGAGCTTAGCAGAGTCTTCCCGAGGTTGACCAGTTATGATGGGGCCGGAGTATGAACTTTGGAAAGATGAAAACATCAATCTCATATGCAATGTGATCAAAGCACAGCTTGGACCTTTAATTTAGTTTTATTTTTTTTGAGGTGCTGGGGATGCAACCCGGGGCTTTCACACTATGCTGTGTCTCCAGCCTGTTTTTGTTCGTTTGAGAGAGAAGCTCACTAAATTGCCCAGGCTGGGCTTGAACTTGGGATCCTCCTGCCTCAGCTTCCCAGAGTGCTGGCATGACAGGCATGCACCGCCACGGCTTATGTGGTGCTCGGGAATGGAACTCAGGCCTTGTGCTTGCAAGGCAAATGCTTAACTGCTGCGCCATTCCTCCAGCCCTGGGCAAGCGCTCCTATATTTCCAGCCCACTTTCCGCTTTTTGAAGCTGTTCTGAAACTCCACTTTCAGAAGTGTCTTTCCTAGGGGTGATTAAAATTCAATGAATGCCGTGGTAGGTGCTGTTCATCGGAAAGGCAGCTTGTTAAAACATTACAATGTGTCCTCCACCACCTATTCTTTGCATGCGGCGTTCTGTGACTTCTGGCTCTTTCCCAAAATCAGAATAACTGTGGAAAGAAAACATTTTGCATGGAATGGGGACAGCGAGGCAGCCCCCACCTCAGTGCACTCGTGAGAGAGGACTTTCGGAAGATCCACACGTGGGGAGTGAGGGGGAGGGCTGGGATGGGGAAGGATGGCAGTGTGTCTCTTATTGGAACAAATTTTAAGAATTTAAATATTCATTGTATTCTCTCTCGGTCATACCTATCCAACTATGTAGCAAGCGTGGTTGGTTTAGCTTATCTCATTAACAAGGGAACTGGTGGTGGTGGTGGTGGGGTAGAGCTGGAGCCTTGGCCAGCAGGGTGACAACCTTAGGCACAGATCTGGTGAATGTGGGGCTGGAGGAATGGCACAGCGGTTGGAGTGCTTGCCTAGAGAGCACCAGGCCCTGAGTCTGATTTCTCAGCAATACGTAAGCCAGGCGTGGTGGTGCTCCCCTGTAATCCCAGCACTCAGAAGGCTGAGGCAGGAGGATTGCTTTGACCCAGGCCAGCTTGACTGCAGAGTTACACTCTCAAACAAAACAACACAAAACCAGAAATCTGGTGAGAACAACTGATGTGCCAGCCATACTATTATTTATACTGTAGAACAGAAATCACATGCCCTGTGGGCATCGTGTGCAAATTAGCAGGTGGCAGCACAGAGAACCAGGGAACCCAGGTGGGCCCATCGCACATTCCCTAGGCTTGGGGTTGAAAGGACACACAGGACTCCTCTTTTCTCTTCAGTTGTGGCATTGTTGTTGTTATTATTATCATGTAGCACTGAGGACTGAACCCAGGGCCTTTGCACTGAGCTACATTCCCAGCCCTTGTATTTTTTCTATTTTGAGACAGGGTCTTGCTAAGTTGCCCACATTGGGCTTGAACTTGAACTTGCAATCCTCCTGCCTCAGCCTCCCAGACCTGCTGTACCACGCCTTGCTATGCATTATTCTTCTCTCTGAGGAAAGGTAGTTCTCTCTTTTGAGAGTCCCAGAAGCCCAGGGACATGCAGATCCTCGCCTTTACTCGGCAGAAGAGGTGCCCACCTAGGAGGCCGGCCTGGAGGAGGGCCTGTGTGGACCGGGTCCAGGCCAGATCACCCTGGGCTTCGTGGGGACAGGTGATTCTGCCAGGCTAGTGCAGCGTGGCTAGGTGAGTTCCTTTCTGGGGCACTTGCGGGGAGCTGGCTAGAGAAATGGGCCCCAGAAGGCTGACCTAGAGACTGGGGTGAGGGAGGAGGCCGGACAATCTTATAAGAAAATAACAAACAACCCCTCCAATCTGTACTGTTTCAAGTTTTTATTCTTTTACTAGTATGTATTTGTAATACATAGTAACAACCAGCTTGAGAAGTGGGAGCATTTTGTGATAATTTTTATTTCCCTTCCCTCCTTCACCCCCCCACCTCTTCTCCTCTCTACAGAGTCAATCTTACTTCTTCCACCTCTTCTACTTTGATCTTTTTTAAAAATGGTTTTTCATCTTAGAGAAACCATGCAATATTTAGCCTTCTGTGTCTGATCCATTTCACTAAGCGTCATGGTCCCAAGGTGTGCCCATGTTCCTACTAATGATTCCTACTTATCTTTCCTTGCGGCAGAGGAGTACTCCAGCGTGTGAATATACCACATCCTCTTTACCCATTCTTCCGAGGCTGCCAGTCTGTTTTGTCCAGCTCGTTTTTCAGAGCTATTTGTATGTAGCTTCTTAAAAGTATGTGTATTTTCGCTGGGCCTGTTTGCTCAGGCCTGTAATCCCAGCACTCTGGAAGGCTGAGGCAGGAGGATCCCAAGTTCCCAGTTTCCTAATTGCCTGGAAAATTTAGTGACGTAGGGAGTCATTGTTCCAAAAGATCAAAAATAAAAACGGCCTGGCCTGGGGATGCAACTTAGTGTGAAAACTCCACGCACGATCCTCCGGACAAGAAAGTGTATTTCAGGACTATTTGGGCTATTTGCGGCAGGGGAAGCCAACGGACGGGGTTGCGGGGCGGGGGCGCTTTCCCACGGGCTCCCTTTGATCTCGGGTTTCTCGTCACTACTCATGTGCTTTTCAGTGTAGGAACACGGCTCGGCCCGTCGGGGTGGGTTGCGGGGTGCGGGACCCGTGCAGCCCGCGCCGCCCGGCGCCCCCGGCCTGGCCCGCAGCTGACGATGGGGGCGGGGTGCGGAGCAGATGGACCGGGCGCCGGCCGGCTCGGGGTCCCCCGGTCCCGTCCAGGTGGCTCGGGCCGACTCTGGGCCAGCTGCGGGGGCCGGGAGGGGACCCCGTTTTCCATGACAATGCCGAGGCGGCGCGTACAAAGGAGCCGCAATCAGCGTTTTATTGGTTCGAGTTAATTATCTGGGGCGGGGAGGGGGAGAGCCGGGGCTCCCGGGGCCAGGCGGGGCGGGGCGGGCCGCGAGGAGGCTCCGAAGACGGGAAGCCGCCCGCTCCCGCCGGTGGCAACGCGCCACTGCCCCCTGCCGGCCCCTCATTCATTCGTTCACGCCGGCGTTCCCTCCCGCAACTGGCCGGGCGTGGTGGCGCAGGCCTGTAATCCCATCCCCCTGGGAGTGAGGCAGGAACATCACAAGTTCGAGCCCAGTCTAGGCAGTTTAGTGTCTCAAAAAATGAGGTTGGGTACTTAATTCAGCGGTGAGAGCACTTGCCTAGCAAGCGTGAGGTCCTGGGGTTGCTTTCCCAGCACCACATAAACTGGGTGTAGTGGGGCGCACCTGTAATCCAATCCTGGCACTCTGAAGGCTGAGGCAGGAAGATTGTGGTGTATTTGAGGCCAGCCTGGGCTCCATAGTGATTGCAGGACCAGCCTGGACTACAGAGAGAGACCTTGTCTCCAAATAAATAAGTGGGTTGGGATACAGTTCAGTGTGAAGATGCTGGCCTCCATCACAGACAAATCTGAGAACAGGGCAGGTGGCCACAGTTCTAAATATCCCGTGGATACTTTCATTCTACACACACACACACACACACACACACACGGACAAGGTCTCACACTATAGCCCAGCCTGGTCCTGAACTCACTTTGTAGCCCAGGCTGGCCTTGGACTCACAGCAATCTTTCTGCCTCCGGCTCCCAAGTGTGCACCACCACACCCGGCTTTATGCAGTGCTGGGGAATTGAACTCAGGGATAACTGTGCCATTCCTCCAGTCCCTCATGCAATATTTTTAAAAAGCAAAATGTGAAGTTGGGCACGGAGGGCCTGAGGGCATAGGTCAGTGGATATAGTGCACGCCTAGCAAGCACAAGTCCCTTGGTTTGATTTCCCAGCACCACATAAACCAAGTATGGTGGCCCATCATGTGATCCCAGCACTCACGAGGCTAGGGCAGGAGGATTGCTGTGAATTTGAGGCCAGCCTGAGCTACCTAGTGAGGTCAGGACCAGCCTGGACTAGAGTGAGAACCTGTCTCAAAAAAAAAAAAAAAGTTGGGTGTACATCAAAGTAGGTACCTATAATATCGGCTACTCAGGAGGCTAAGGCAACCGGATTGCAAGCTTGAGGTCAGCCTGGGCATCTTAGCAAGTGAGTTCTGACATAGAATGACACGTCGGGGTGTGGCTCAGTGCTTGCTGAGTCCTGGTACTGAAAAAAAAGAGAAAAGAAAAGAAAAAAAGCTGCACATGCCCCATGCAGTTCTGTGTATCTGACAAGGATAGACACAAGTTTGTCCTTACTGTCTCCAGGTGGCTGTGGCTTTGGGGGCCTCAGGAGGGGTCCTGTGGGGACTGTGCCTTATCCGGTTGTAGCTGTTGAATGTTAAACCAAGTAACTGTACTGCCTGGTGCAAAGCTAGTTAAAAATGCCAAAGTCACCTAGACACACTTCTGATATTGCCATGCCCTGGCTTTATTTTTTAATTTTTTGAGACAGGATCTCACTCTGTAGCCCTGGCTGGTCCTGGACTCACTATGGAGTCTAGGCTGGCCTTGGACTCATGCTAATCCTCCTGCCTCAGCCTCCTGAGTGCTAAGATTATAGGCGTGCACCACCACACCTGGCTTATTTCATACCCTTGCTTTAAAAAATATCTCCCAGTGGGTCTGGTGGTGTGGGCCGATCCCCCCAGCACTTTGGGAAACTGAGGCAGGAGAATTGCAAGTTAGAGCCAAGACAGGGCAAAATCTGGTCTCAGATAAAAAGGGCTGAGATATAGCTCAGAGTGGGGGCCCTGTGTTGAATCCCTAATGTCACAGAAAAAGAAAAAGAAAAAGAAAAAGAAAAAGAAAAAGAAAGAAAGAAAGAGAGAAAAAAAGAAAGGGGCCAGAGGAATAGCTCAGCTGTTGAAGCGCTGGCCTAGCAAGCTCAAGGCCTGAGTTTGCTTCTGCAGCACCATATGAACTGGGTGTGGTGGTTCATACATGTGATCCCAGCACTCAGGAGGCTGAGGCAAGAGAATTGCTGTGAGTTTGAGGCCAGCCTGGACTATGCCACCTCCCAGCAGACTGTTCAGTGCCCAGCTCCTGCAGACACACTGTCCTCTCAGAGCTCAGCCACTGGTAGACGCTCTCACCAGTCCCCATGCCAAGTTGGTTCCTCTGGACTCTGGGGGACCCAACCCTTGTCTGTCTGACAGACAGGGTCCTTGCTGTGAGCTGAGTCTCAGAGTCCTGGAGACAGGTGGGAGGGGACACCTGCTTCAGGATGTTTCTTCCAGACACCAGCCGTCTCCTCTCCTAGAGCATCCGAGTCCTGTCTTCCCCAGGCCCAACTATGTCCCGAAGCCATGAGAAAATGTATTGTTTTTAAGTTCGAAGGTGGCTGCAAAGTGACTATATCCCCTGACAGGAACCAGGTGGGCCCTGCTCTCTTAGAGAAGAAGAGAGAAGCCATACAGCTGTGGAATGAATTGCATCCTTAAAAAAAAGTTCATGTCCTAATCCTGTACCAGTGCTTGCAGGACTACCGTGCAGGCAAAAGTAATCAAGTGAAGACGAGTTCACCAGGGAGTAGGTAGGCCCCACCGCAATGACTGGCATTCTGATCCTAAACTCACTATGGAGCCCAAGCTGGCCTTGGACTCACAGCAAGCCACCTGCCTCGGCCTCCCAAGTGCTGGGATTTTAGGCGTGTACGTCTATGCCCGGCTTACGTGGTACTGGAGAATTGAAAGTGGGTACTTAGTGCTTGACTTAAGCAAGCGCTTTAACCGCTGAGCCATTCCTCCAGCCCCAGAAACCAATTTTTGATTAATTAACTTTGTAGTTCTGAAGATAGAGCCCAAGGCCTTCCCATGGAGGCATATCAGCAGCCTCTCTCTCTCTCTCTCTCTCTCTCTCTCTCTCTCTCTCTCTCTCTCTCTCTCTCTGAGACAAGGTCTCACTCTGTAGTAAAGTTGTTCCTGAACTCACTATATAGTCCAGGCTGGCCTCAAACTCTCAGCCTCCTGAGTACTGGGATTATGGGTATGTCCTACCATGCCCAGCTTTACCAGCCCATTTTTTAATTTTTATTTTGAGGTAGGGTCTTGTTCATTTGCCTGTGCTGGGCTTGAACTTGGGATCTTCCTGTCTCAGCCTTCCAGAGTGCTGAGATTACAAATCTGTGTCTCCAGGCTGGGCTTCTAGGAAACTAATACAGACACTAAATAGGGTGATATCTGAGATGATTTTAGGTAATGAAAGTGTTTTGCAAAAATCAAACAAGACACTGTGTTAACGGGGTGAGCAGGCAACTGAGTATGACTGGGAACAATGCCATTGCAGCCAAGTGGTCAGGGAAGGCCTCATGGAGGAGGTGGGCAACCAGAGGATGGGGCTGAGGGTCAGGCAGGGTGCCGGGGCAGTAGGAGGGTTGTTGGATGGGTTTCAATGCAACTGGACTCCATTCTGCCATAGAGACTACTTGGCTGTGTCCCACCCCCTGGGAAGGACTTGGGAAGAACTGTCCTCTCTCTGTCTCTGTGGGTCTCTGAGGCTGCTGCGTGGCTGCCTTGGGTTGTCCTGTGGCCTGGGCCGGCTGGCAACCGAGGCGGGAGGCCAGCCTCACAGCTGACACAGCTCTCTAATTGTGATTAACTACCGGGTCCTCTCAGGCTTGGGCCTGAGGCCGCGGTGACAGCTGCCGAGTGCAGCAGTGAGGCCAGGAAGGGGTTAATGGGCTGCCCTTCCATCTGAGCCCTCAGACAATGGCCCGAGGGGAGGGGTGCCTGGGTGGGGGGGGGGTGCATCAGCTGGACTGAGTGAATGGAGGGGACGGAGGCCTCCTCCCTGGGGACCAGGCAGGAGTGCTCTGCTGGGAGAGGGGTCAGGGAAGCCCCCCTAGTCTGCTATTATTTTCATCCATCCTCTCGTCTCCTCCCCTCCCCCACACCCTCTGAGGCCTCCAAGCCAAGGCCCTTTGGATCAAAGTGCATGTGGTCCTCACCTCCTGGAATTCTGGAGTCCAAGAACAGCGGAGTTGTGACATGTCACCATGGTGGGAGAGCTCTTTTGCCTCCTGTCATTGTCAAACTTTTTTGCTTAATTATTAGCAGTGGGATTCAAAGTCCCTTGTTACCCTCTCCTTCAATCCCACCCTCCAGAAAACAAATAGCAAATGGATTCATTGAAAGCCAGTTGGGTCCAGCTGGGGGCTGGGGGACATCGCTCCACTCTGTGGGTTCTGACAGGTGTGACCCTGATGGAAAAAAATACCGCAGTTAATATATGGAACACGTCCACCACACCCGGCTGTGGTTGTTGTCCCTCCCCTCAGCTCTGGTGGACAGGCAGAGTCCTAGTCCCCCATAGACACAAAGTTTGAATTCTCCAAGTTGGTGAATGTGGCCTTGTTTGAGAAAGGACCTTCACAGATGTTATTAAGTTCAGATCTTAGGACAGGCATTATTCAGGCGGACCCCAACCGCCATCCCAAGTGTTCTTGAAGAAGACAGGAGGATACACATGTGACCAACTGCAAAGACAGAGGCTGAGGGGCGTGGCCACCATCCAGGGAAGCCAGGAGCTGGAAGGGGCAGGAGAATCTCTCCTCGGGAGCCTGGGGAGGGAGCAGGAGGGCTTGGAGAGGGTGACGGTTATAGTTTGGATCAGAAATGCCCTCCAAAAGCCTCGTGTATTTGGGGGTTATGGCTTATCTGCGGATTTGACGTGTTCTTGGGAGGCAGGGCCTGGTGGGGAGATGCGTTGCTGAGCGTGCAGCCTGGAGAGATTCGCTCCTACCCCAGCCTCTCCCTGCCTGATCCTTGCTCATGTGATTTTGGGAGCATTTGTCTCCCCCACATCTCTCCCACCTTTGCCAGCTGCCCGTGAGGCCCCCTGAAACTGGGAGCTCAGGTAAACCTTTCCTCCCTTAGGCTGTGTGTGACAGGTATTATGTCCTAGTAACAAGGAAGATGGCTGGAACAGTGACCCTGCTGGCATCTTGATTTCAAACTGTGGGTTTCAGGAAAGGAAGAGACTGAGTTTCTTCTGGTGTTTGTTTTGTTTTTGAGGCCGATTCTCACTGCTCTGCAGTCCAGGCTGGTCCTGAACTCACTATGTAGCCCAGGCTAGCCTTGAACTCACAGATGTTCTCCTGCCTCAGCCTCTCGAGTACTGGTATTACAGCCATCATACCCAGCTTTATGTGGTGTCAGGGAATTGAACTCAGGGCCTTGTACTTGCTAGGCAAGTGCTCTAACTGCTGTGCCATTACTCCAGCCCAAGTTCCTGTTGTTTGAAGCTCTCAGTTTGCGGCACCTGCTACAGCTGTTCTGGTGACCTGTGAGAAGACAGAGCTTCTCTGTCTGTATGGTTTTGCCTTTGTAAGTATGTTAGAGGGTTGCAGGTAGTGCGCGTAGCAAGCAGCATTTTGGAACTGTGTTCTTGGGGTATAAGGACTGTGCTCCCATGTATTGCTGAGTGGGTCTGTGCTTGGCATGAAGTGCTTCTCTGATGCCAGCTAGCGGCCTTCATGTTGTTTCCAAGTGTAGGCCATTACCAAGATTGCCTCTGCAAACCCGTGCGTGCAGGTCTTGTGGACATAGCTGTCATTTCTCTGGAGTGGATACCTCGGGGAAGCATTACTGTGTCACATCATAAGTGTATTTGTCATTTTATAAACTGGCAAATTAGCTGGCCCAGTGGTGCAGGCCTGTAATCCCAGCACTCTGGGAAGCTGAGGTTGAAGGGTCACAAAGTTTGAGCCCAACTAGAGCAACCTAGTGACTTTCTAAGACCCTGCCTAAAAGCAGAAAGAGGGGCTGGAGGTGTATCTCAGTGGTTAGAATACTTGCCTAGCACTCACAAGGCCCTGAGTTCAGTTCTCCAGTACAACATTAAAAAATAATTTAAAAATTAGGTATGGTGTGACGTGCTTGTAATCCCAGCACTCAGGAGGCTGAGGCAGGAAGATTGTTGTGAGTTTGAGGTTGTCCTTGGCTACATAATGAGTTCAGGACCAGCCTGGACTACAGAGTGAGACCTTATCGAAGAAGAAGAAGAAGAAGAAGAAGAAGAAGAAGAAGAAGAAGAAGAAGAAGAAGAAAAAGAAAGAAAGAATATAGCTCAGTGTGAAGGTCCAGAGTTCAGTCTCCAATACTGCCAAAAAAGTTAAAAATTTTATTATCTACATTTTACCACAATGAAAAGCAAGGAGAATTTTTTCTTCTTTCTTCGGTATTTATTTTCTGGCTGGCCCCAGAGCTCACGCTGATCCCCACCACACACTGCTGCATGGAATGACGGCGGTGGCTGCAGGAGGGAGGAAAGGCCGGCAGCTTGGTTTGTGTGCTCCCCTGGTCACTGGCTTCAGGGGACAGCAGCCAGCTTTGTGTGGACATTCAGGCTGGCTACCAATGTGGAGGACCTGAGGGTTTCGGTTTGTGTTGGTGGTGATAGTATTGGGAATCAAGGCCAGGACCTCTACACTGAGTTACGTGTTTTTATGTTTGCATTTTGAGGCAAGTTCTTGCTGAGCTGCCCAGGCAGAGCTTAAACTTGTGATCCTTCTGCCTCAGTCGCCAGAGTGCTGGGATTGCAGGCCTGCACCACTGCGTCTTGGGGTCTTTGGTAGCAGCCAGCACCATCTGCATAAAGTGACCTTGGAAATGAGTCCTCTGGCCGGGAGCCAGCCCCATGGGAACTTAGGAGCCAGCCCCCTCTCACCACTGCTCCTGGGTTCCTGATCTAAAGGAGGATTTGAGATACATAGGTTTTTTTGGATTAATCTTGTATGTAGCATTTGATAACTAATATCTTGATATTTGATGATAGGTTCTTTTTTCTTTTTTCTTTTTTTTTTTTTGACACAGGGTCATGCTCTATAGTCCAGGCTGGTTCTGAACCTCTGTGTAGCTCATGGTGGCCTATAGCTCATGGCAATCCTCTGCCTCAGCCTCCCGGATGCTGGGATTACAGGCCTGCATCAACTACACTGAACTGTTATGTGATGCTGGCGGATCAAACCTGGACCCTTGTGTTCCCTAGGCAAGTGCTGTAGTCCCTGAGCTGTGCCCCAGCCCGTGATACATAATTTGTTGCATATGAAACCAGTTTCCCTCATGTTCACACATCAAATTCACCAAATACCGTCAGCTCCTTCTTTAAAACATACAAGGACTCCAAATCTTCTTCCACCTTCTGGGCCGCCTGGGTGGTACCCACTGTCATTGCGTGTGCCCCCCTGCATCCCCACCATGGGCCCCCGCTGCCTCCTTGGGTCCCTCACCTTCTCCAGCCTGTCTTCCCCACGGGCAGGGACTCTGCCCTCACTGCATGGTGGAGCTGAAATGGATGAGGTCATTCGGTGGCCTCTGGGACCTGCAGGGAGCGACCCCCCCCCCCCCCGAAGCAGGAGTGATGGTGGTGGTCTCGTCACCACTACCCAAAGAGTATCTTGTGAGGTGGCTGGGAGGTTGGTGTAGGGCCAGGTGAGGGCTGTGCTGTGGCTGTTGGGGCCCCACACTGTGGTTTGGAGGGTGGACCAGAGTGAGCAGGAGAGTGTAAGAGGAACACGTCTGTGCACACGTGCCTGTCCCAGCAGCCAGGGTGCTAGGCAGTTCAGAGTAATATTTTCACATTCTGGCGGTGTGGCCTTGGGCAAGTGGCTCAACCTCTCAGTGTCTCCATTTCCCCCCTCTGTAACATAAGAGTAAACAAACTTGCAGGGCATGGTGGTACATGTCTGTCATCCTAGCTCTCTGGGAGGCTGAGGCAGGAAGATCGCAAGTTCAAACTCCATCTGGGCAACTCAGCAGCTTTGTGAGAGATCCTGTCTCCAAATCAGAACAAGTGGGCTGGGGAGCTGAGGGCGTCCTTGACAGAGCACATGCCTAGCAAGCGCAAGGCCCTGGGTTTGATTCCCCAGCACCACATAAAACGAGGGTGGTGGTGCACATCTGTAATCCCAGCACTCAGGGGACTGAGGCAGGAGGATTGCTGTGAGTTCAAGGCCAGCCTGGGCTACATAGTGATACCCTGTCTCAAGAAGACAAACAAATAAACAAAAAGTAAAAATGGGCTGGAATGCAGCTCAGTGTGAAGGCCCTCAGCCCAATCCTGTACCCAAACAAACAGATAAACACAGAGGCTGAGTGGTCTAGTGGGTGCAGAAGGGCCTAAGGCATGTGAGCCCCAGCAGGAATTTCTGCCGGATGGCTGGAAACACCTTGGGCATAGATCAGATCTGAGCCCAGCCCAGCTCTGCACTTGCTGTGTGACCTAGTGCACGTCATTTTGCCTCTCTTAGTCCATTGTTGTCACCTGTAAAATGGGACCGTACGGGTGTTATGAGGGTTCACAGGCATTATAGATGAAGGGTGCCCCTGGGGCAGGGCCGGATCTTAGATGTTCGCCTCTGAGGGCTTCTGCATGCGGGGCAAAGGCAAGCCCGGGCGAGGACTGACTCCTTCTCTGCACTCCCTTCCTCTGAACGCACGCCAGGTGACCCACAATCTAGGCACATTCCATTTGGTCCTAGGGCTGCAGCGTCACCTGCTGTTCCAAATCGGCACTGCACCCCTCGCCGCCCAGCCCTTGCAGGCCCACCAAAGGGAAGACGTCCTTGCCGCCTGCGGTGCGCCAGATACATGTACCTCCCCGCTCCCAGCGAGACAGGTGTCACGCCCTGTGTGTGCTACAGGCGGAGGCCACAGAGGTCACACGGAGCCATCTGTGGGGCTGGCGACACTCGCGCGCTGTCCGGGTACCTGTCCAGCCTCCTCCCTGGGGACTTGCCCTCTGCTGTGCCCAGAACAGTTGGACCCAAGGCCCGATGGTCCTCCCTCCCGCAGGGCCCTGATGTCAGAAGCGCACTAGCAGGCCCTTCCAGACCCCGGGATGGGGTCTGGTTTTGCCCTGGGACAGGACCTGGAAGGGTTTATGCTACTTCCTCCCTTCCTTCTGGGGCTCGGCTTCCAGTTTGCAAGGCTGTGAGGAGCTGCCTCCAACTCTTCTTCTGCCATGTGCGTCTACCATTGCCAGCTGCCCATGAATGGACTGAGAACTTCTGAAACTGTGCGCTACAATAAACTTTTCCTTCCTAAAATTGTGGGTGTTGGGTATTGAGTCATGGCAGCAAAAGAGCAACCGGACACCTAGATTGGGCTCGGACTTGTGATTCTTCAGCCTCAGCTTCCCACAGTGCTGGGATTATAGGCCTGTGACACTGGGCTCAGCAATTAGCTGTCTTTTTAGGGACTTAATGTGATTGCTGATGTAAGGGCTCCTTCTTTCTTTCTTTTTAGGAGACAAGGTCTTACTCTCTAGTCCAGACTGGTCCTGAATTCACTTTGTAGTCCAGGCTGACCTTGAGCTCATGTCAGTCTTTTGACTCAGCCTGCCAGGTGCTGGGATTACGGGCATGTACCACCATACCTGGCTAAATGTTGTGCTGAGGAATTGAACCCAGGGCCTTGTGTTTTCTAGGCAAGCGCTGTAATCACTAGCCCATAGTGCTCTTTCGGTAAGTGTTCTACATTGGTCTTGGTGGTGAAGACCTGTAATCCCAGCACTCTGAGAGGTCGGGGCAGGAGGATTGCAAGTTTGAACCCAGCCTGGGCAGTTTAGCAACTTGGCTAAGTCTAGCTCAAAATTTAAAAAAATAATAAAAATTAGAAAAAAGAAGCTGGAGATGAAGTTCAATATGAAGGCCCTGGGCTTCTGGTATCTCTCTCTCTCTCTCTCTCTCTCTCTCTCTCTCTCTCTCTCTCTCTCTCTCTCTCTCCTAAAAAGGAAACTTTACAGAAAATAAGATGAGCCTTAACCCAAGCCAGCTGGTATGAGGACTCACTTGGCTTACCCAGGAGCTCTGAGCCACGCAGGTGGCAACATCTGGCTATCATGAGCATCCTTTTTTCTCCTGTCCTACACATAAAGAGATGGAGACACAGAGACACACAGGGAGTTCCCTGAGGGTGCACAGCAGTGGGAGAGAGGGCACAGAGAGGCAGGGTATGGTGCTTACCCCTGTCCTGTCTGCAACAGCCAGAAGTCATAAACAGTGTAGACATCAATCCACGGGAACCCTGAGAAAGCCCAGCATGACTAGGGTGGCCACGAGAAATGAGGTCAGCCTGTACACAGGACATGGGACTATCTCCAAGGCGTTCTGTTCAATAGAAAGAACATCTTAAAAAAAAAAAAGTTCCACAGCCCACAGGAAACTGAGCCAAGTACTTCCAAAAGAATCTAAGTCAGGTGCACACGTGTGACCTCGAAGCTCAGATGAAGCGTAACTGAATTAAACAATAGGATCTATTTATAGAATGGTTCCTTTCTTAGGCTTTATTTTTACTGAATTCTGAAATAACACACACTCAAAGAAAAATTCAAAGTTCAGCAAAATATCAAGAAGACCATGAAGCCAACATGGTGGCCCCCGCCTGCAATTCCAACACTCTGAGAGGCTGAGGCAGGAGGATCGTGGATTTAAGACTAGCCTGAGCTGATTTAGCAAGACCTTGTTTCAGAATTCAAAAAAAAAAAAAAAAAACAAAGAAAGGCTGGGGAGGGAGCCCAGTGAGGGGGTCCTGGGTTTAATCTTTAGTATTGTGAAATAAGCAAGCAGCTTGACTCTTTCCCTCCTCCCCGGGAGTCCACTGGCTGATCTTCAGTTTACAGGTACTGGGCATGGAGGTTACTCTCGGCCTGTGGCTCCTCCTCACGGCCTAAGACAGCTGCTCCAGGTCCCGGTGCGACCCTTGGAGAGATTATGTCAACTTGAGGCAATCAGGTACCACACCTGGATTAGGGTTTGGGCACCACGCTTGGATTAAGCAATTAGGATCCAGCCTGGATGAGAGTGTGAGTGATCTGTGGGTTGGCCAATGAGGGAGGAGCACCCATTGGATGTGGGCGGGCCAACTGGGACTTGAACGGTATAAAAAGAAGGAAGAAAGAAGGGTGTTACAGCTTCTTCCTCCACCTGGATTTGCCTGCCTCTCGCGGATCTTCAGTCTCTGGTCTTCACCATTTTTCTTCGAACAACCAAGGTCCGCAGCTGACTCACTGGCTGTCCTGCAGTCTTGGACAGGAGTTCCCCTTCACAGATGAGCGGCCATCGGACACTCCAGCTCTTGCAGTGCAGCCCTCCATCTGGGACTATCTCTGTCCTCGGATTAAGCTCAGGGCCTTTGCTTTGACCTACACCTGCAGCTCTTCCTTTAATATCTATCTATCTGTTTGTTTATTGTGAGACAGGGTCTCCCTGTGTAGTCCAGGCTGGCTCCGAGTTCACTATGTAGCCCAGACTAGCCTCAAACTCTTGACTGTCCTGCCTCAACCTCCCGAGTGCTAGGATTACAGGCATGCACCACCATGCCCTGTGTATGTGGTGCTGGGAAATCGAACTTGGGTACTTACTGATTGCTAGGCAAGTGTTTTAACTGCTGAGCACTCATCTAGCCCTGATTTTTAATTTGTGACAGTTTCACTGATTCACTAAGTTGTCCAGGAGGAACTTGGGCTCTTCCTGCCTCCGCCTCCCAGGGCTGAGATTACAGGTGTGCATCACCACAGAAGTGTCAGCTCTGAGGTGTGGGGTCAGTCTCTGACAAGCCCACCCCATGTTGATCCCAGGTAGGACCTGAGTCCCGCTCTAATTGTTATTATTACTGAGGTGAGGTCTTGCTATGTTGACTGGGCTGGTCTTAAACTCCTATGCTCCAGCGATCTTCCTGACTCAGTCTCCTAGGAGCTGGGGCTGCAGGCACACTGTGCCAGATGCCGTCACTCTCCAGGGTGTGCCCTTGGATAGTCACCTGATGGGCTGTAAGACATCCCATGTCTCAAGCCAGCTTCCAACCTGGACGTAAGCTGGGTAGGAGTGCAGGGAATAGGCAGACTGTGGCTCTGGGGCAGAGTTTTGCCAAGTTGCTGAATTGGCAGGCTGGGCTTGAAATTGCGATTTTCCTACCAGCCTTCCATAAAGTCGGGATTACAGGCGTGCCCACTGGGCCGGCCGCAATGGCATTTGGTGAGCACCTGCTGTTTGCAGGTGTGGTGCTAAGCATTTTGCACGTTATCAGTTCAATTACTTGAACAATCCTGGGAGGGAGGTGATGTCAGGTGTCCTCATCCCCCCACGCTGAGGAACCTGATGAGGGCTGCCACGGCTGGATGGGCAGGTGTCCAGATGCCTGCTCCCCTCCCCAGCACCCAGGGATGCTCTGGCACGGGGGCACTGCCCACCCATACTCGCTTTTCTGCACTTCCTTCTTCTTCGTGTGTGATTCCAGGGCTTGAACCAAGGTCTTTCCACTGAGCTACATCTTCAGCCCTTTTTGTTATATTTTGAGGCAGGATCTCATTAAATCACTCAGTTGCCCATGCTGGACTTGAACTTACGATCCCTTGCCTCAGCCTCCCAGGGTACTGGGATTGCAGTCCCACACTGCACCCAGCTAAGGTCAAATGCAAATAAAACTTATTCCCTCTGGTATAAAAAAAGGGAGTCTCCCTCTTTATATCCTTTATATATATTCCATATATGTGTATTCTTTATGTATTTATGGCAGAAAACGTGTAAATTCTTTCTGTCCCTTTAGGTGTACTGTACACATGCTGCATGAGTCTCTTGCCATTTACAATCCTGGAGTGCTTTTCTCCTGGAGCCATCCCTGCCATGGCAACAACAGCCTCAGTCTCCTGGAAGGGCAGGACTCTAAGCTTCAAAATTTCCATCATAAAGATAGGCATTTATAGATAAAGACAATTAGCTGACACTGAAAGCTGCTGCAATTACCAGGTGACGTTGGGGTGAACCTTCTGCCTCAGCCTCCCAGAGACACTGGGATAACATTTGCTCTGGATGCCTTCAAATTCTTTTCTACTGAGCATGGACAAGTGAACTTGGTACTCCTAATGGAATACTACGCAGCCATGATAAAGAATGGGAGTCTCCATTTTTGTTGAGAAGTTTGAAGTGCCCCGCTTTATTTGCTTACTCTTTGTAATCTCTGGAAGAGTGAAGGGGAACTGATAAAAACTCCTGTGTGCACACGTGTGCAAAAGATAAGCAGAACTGGGTAGGTTCCACCTTATATTTTGACTTCTGAAATGTGACTGCATTCACTGTTTAAAAAAATGAATGGAAGGGGAGCCCTGAAGGGCCTGGGGGACGAGGGCAAGCAGACAGAACAGACCACCAGCCTGTGCTGGATTCTATCCGTACTCAGCTGCTAAGCGATCATCCTGATGCTTTTCGGGGGGTTACAATGCACTTCTCTGAAGGCTGATACCAGCGTAAAAGCAAGGAATGTCTTTTATTTTTATTTTTTTTTTAAAAAAAGTAAAACAAAATATCAATCATGCATGTCCCACCCCTCCCTTGGGCCAAGAACTGCTTCCTAGCCCCCTGCCCCCTTCAGCCCCAGCCTGGTGGGGCTTGCTGTCCTCAAGCCCTTACTCTGCCCAGGTCCCCCTGTGGGCGCTGTGATCTTGGCCGCCCCTCCAGAGAGCAGGTGGCGCGCGGCGGCTGTCCACCCCCCGCCAGCCTCCTAGGCGGAGCAGTCCAGGTTGCATGAGTCGGCTGAGGAGAAGAGCCTCAGCACGTTGACTAGCGGGAACATGAGCACGGCCCCGAGCAGCGAGCCCGCCTGCACGGCCGCCCCGCACCACACGAGGGCGCTGTGGCTCCGGTCCCGCAGGATCACGCCCAGCATCACTTTGATGTAGCTGAGACATGCGGTGAACAGCACCCAGGAGGCCACCTGTAGGGACGGGCGAGAGAGATGCGGAGGGAAGGGGGACGCCCTATTGGTAGGGTGACCCCACGAGCTAAGGGAAACCCATGGAACAACCCCGAAGTGCAAGAAGACCTCTACGGGGCTGACTCGAGAAGAGGCTCACCAGGATGACCCTCAAGGCCAAGAAGGAATCGGAAGGTTTTCTGCCCACCATCAAGTCAAGGAGCGTTTGGCAACAGGTGGGTGGCGCTGGACAGGTGGCACCAGGGTCTCAGCTCCCCAGGCCACCCTTCCTCACCCTGCTCCTGGTCCTGAGAGCACCCGCAGAGGCTTGTGCCAACAGAACTGTCCCCAAGCTCAGACTGACAGGTGGAAGAGGGGCAGCCCATGGGTGATACTCACGATGAGGACTTCCCCTCCCCAGTGGCCCTGCAGCAGAGGGCAGGGGCTCATCACAGCCATGGCCATGTTGTAGGCTCCGAAGCCGGTCCCCAGAACCATGAGGACACCCAGGAATGGCAGAGACCTAGGGCAGGGGCGGGGGGCGGGCAGGTGAGGAACTGGCCCACGTGCAGTGCCTGTACCCCAGGGCTAGAGGATAGCCCCGTGTGTTCCAGGCTAGCCCCCCTGAAGCGGGCAGGGGGGCTCCCTGAGGACTGGGACGCTGGGAGTGAACGGCAGAGGCCAGCACAGCAACAGACTGGGCCCCGGGGACCGCGTGTGAGTCCTGGTCCCACCATTTAACTCTGAGGCTGATCCTGGCGCCTCCGCGTCCCCACCTGCAGGACGGGCGTCTCGCAGGGCCGGGAGACTGACAGGCCGAGCGCGTGGGCGCCCACGACGGCCCTGCTGGGCAACTGATCTGCTGCCATTTCCTCCCAGGACAAGGAAGCCAGAGGGTGGATGAAAAGGCAACTTTGATCTCAGTAGGGAAACTGTGCCCAGCAGTGATGGTGGTGTCCCTCCCTTCCTGGTCTCAGGCCCAGATTAGGCTTGTATGGTCTACCAGTGTCCCAGCTCCTCGGTGACCTTCCACCGCTGCCAAGTCGGACCTGGCTGACACTGCCCTTCCTCTGTGGTCTCCCTGTCCATGGTCTTCGGCGCCCGCAGGGCCCCGTGGGGTCCCATGCTGTCTGGCCCCTGCATGACAGACCCTGGCTCTGAGGTCCTCAGATTCTACGGCTCTCAGATGTTACCTAACATTTTGGGCTTTTGAGATTCTGTGACCCCTGGTCCTTCTGTCCTCTTCTGTGGCTCTGAGGCCTGGGGAGTGGGGGAGGCACCCTCCTTGGAAGCTGGCATGGTCTGGCACTTCCCTCCTCCCCACAAGGGCCGGGGGCACTTAGGAGCTGGTTCAAGTGGCTGCTAGGTGCAGGCAGGGACAGGGGGGTTGTGGGGGGGAAGAGGGGGTGGAATGCTGGGGACCTAAAACAGCAGGATCCAGGGACATATGCCTTCCCCACAGGGGTCTAAAGAGCCGAGCCAGGCTGGGCCCAGGGATCAGGACTGTAATCCCAGCACTCTGGGAAGCTGAGCCAGGGGACTGCAAGTTTGAACCTAGCCTGGGCAACTCAGGGAGATCCTGTCTCAAAAAATAAAGCTTGGGGACTAGCTCAGCTGCTAAAGCATTTGCTTAGCAAGTAGAAGGCGGTGCAGACCTAGAATTCCAGCACTGGGGAGGCTGAGGCAGGAGGAGGGCTATGAGTTTGAGGCCATCCTGGGTTATGTAGTGAGTTCAGGACCAGTCGTGACTACAGAGTGAGACTGTGTCTTCAAAATAAATAAATAAATAAATAAAAATGGGCTGGTAATGTAGCTCAGTGCTGGATGCTGAGTACCACCAACAAAACAACAAACCCCTAAAAACCTGAGTTCCATGTGATGAAGGGAAGCCCCAGGTCCCGTCCAGCCAACCTGGCGTGCACTCCACAGCTCACCCAGCCTCTAAACCTGTAGCTCCCAGGCTGCCAGGCTGCAGACAGGAGGCGGGGCTGAAAGCAGCCCTGGCCCGCCCCTTTCCCAGGCCCAGGGCCTCCATGACAGCTGCTAGCTGCCCGCTCCTCCCGGGCTCACAGCACTGCTGGCTGACTCCCTGCAGCAGGGAAGTGACTGTGTCCAATATCCCACCCCTGGTATGTGGTAAACAGGGAAAACATCCTTTTCTTGGGCAGTACTGGGGATTGACCCTAGGGCCTCTGCATGGAGCCAAATCCCCAGCCCTTTCTTGTTTTATATTGAGACAAGATCTGTCTAAGTCACTAGGTTGCCCAGGCTGGGCTTGAACTTGTGACCCTCCTGCCTCAGCCTCCCTGGGGTTACAGGTATGCACTGCACTTATAACCTGGTGGTGGGGCCTGGAACTTGGGGTGCTGGCGTAAGCATGATGCTCCCCCCCGCCAGGGTTCCCCGTAGGGCACCTGTTGGGCAGGAAGACAGAGAGGAAGCAGGCGAGCGGGTTGGCCATGGCGCTGAGGGTGGCTGACAGGTGGTAGGCGAGGGACCCGTAGGGCAGGCAGGAGTAGGTCTGCACGGAGGGCAGCACGCCATTGGTCAGCGCGTTTGCGAAGGCCACCAGCACGTAGACGAAGGCCAGCTGCGCTGGGTGGAGGGCGGCCGCCTTCTCCTCCAGGCACGCCTTGCTCTGGCTGCTGTCTGCCATGCCCAGGGGTCCGGCGCTCTTCTCCTCCCGTGGCCGGATGGAGTTCAGGGTGACCTGAGACTGGAGAAGGTCCTCGATGGAGCCCGGCTGGGCCCAGTGCTGGCGCTCCAGGAAGAAGAAGGCGGCCAGGCAGCAGGCCATCATGGCGGCAAGCAGGAGGAAGAAAACCAGCGTCGAGAAGCGGGCAGGCAGGTACTGGCTCTCCAGGTGGCCACCTGGGGTCCACACAGAGGGGCTGCCCAGTCCCTGGGGGCGGACAGGGCTGGGTCAGCTGGGTCCCAGGGGCCATCAGAACACAGATGCTAACGACAGTAATGAGGACAACCCAGGACACACAGTAGCAGCTCAGGCCTGCAATCCCGGGACCCTGGGAGGCCACGGCAGGAGGATTGCAAGTTTGAGACAGGCCTGTCAAACTTAGTGAGATCTCATTTCTTTCTTTTTTCTTTTTATTTCGGGACAGGGCCTCACTCTGTAGAGGCTGGTCCTGAAATCACTATGGAGACCCTGCTAGAAAGCAATCCTTCTGCCTTACCCACCTGAGTGCCAGGATTACAGGCATGTGCCATCACGTGTTTGGCTTTATGTGGTGCTGGGGAATCGAATTCATGGCCTTGAGCTTGCTAGGCAAGGGCTTTACTCATGCGGTGCCATTCCTCTAGCTCCCTCATTTCAAAATAAAACCCCGGGGTTCAGTCCCAAGCATCAAAGAAAAAAAAAGTTAACACCCATAATGAATTGGCATTAGTAAGTCATATATGAGATACAGCAGACTCCAAACAAAATCCGACCTAAGGATCTTAAGACAGGCCACACCCCTGAGTCTTACATCATTGGTGAGCATGTGCTGAGCTCAGGAAACACCCCAAAAAACTGACTTTTAGAGACTAGGATAGGCCAAGTCAATATAGACTAGTTTGCCATTGACCGTTCAAGGTCATTCTGAGCCCCCGAGACAGAGCAGCCCCTCGGGAAAGATGCCTCTTGGGAGAGGAAATCTCCAGTTGCAGAGGAGCTCTGCACCTGTGCAGGCGTTGTGCCAGGAGATCAATGGGGACCTTGTCACCTGAGAGATGTTATCAGGATAAGCGACTGACCACAGAGCTCCTCACCACCAAGCCCGGAAGTCCCTTTTCCTCTCTGGGGCTCAGGATGCTAGGAAGCGCCCATGATTTGCCCCGCTTAACACATGTGATATTAGAGATGGAGCCCAGGGTCTTCACACTGAGCTATACTCCCAGGCCTTTTTAAAAATTATTGTTTGAGGCAGGGTCTCACTAAATGGCCAAGGCCTGCCTCAGCCTCCTGAGTGCTAGGCATGTACCACCATGCCAGGCTCTGGAACTTGTTTCTTTAGGTTTTTTGTTTGTTTGTTTGTTTGTTTGTTTGAGACAGAGTTTCCTAAATTGTTAAGTTGCCCAGGCTGGGCTTGAACATGTAACTTTCCTGCCTCCACCTCCCAGAGCACTGGGATGAGAGGCACCAAGCCTGGCTTATCTCATGCTTTGTGAGGCGCGTGCGCGCACACATGCACACGACTGACCCGGCTTCCCACTGTCACTGTGTCTCAGGTCTCCTCACCCTGCAGCCTGCCGAAGAACACCTGGGTGGAGGACGCGGAGCCCGCTCCCTTGTGACCCAGCCCAGTGCTGCACGGGCTCTGGGTAGCCTGGGTACCTGTGTGTTGTGGGTCTCCTGGGTGGTCACAGGGCTTCGGGTGGCATCCGATGACTCTGAGACGTTGACGCAGGTGCTGATGCCCGCGCCCTGGGCGAGAGCCACCAGCGCGGGCAGGAGGCCACTCAACCCCTCACCGGTGAAGTAGGTGGTGAGGTAGTGGGCGGGTAGGCGGCTCATGAAGGGCAGGAAGGTGACGGAGGACGTGCAGTCCACCAGGGCCAGGAAGAAGGTGAGCAGGATGAAGGCAAGGCTGTGGTGCCCACCCAGCACCCTGGAGGTCACGTTCCAGAGGAAGGCGAGGAGGATGCAGGCCGCTGTGCCCACCAACAGGATGGCGAAGATGATGGACACCTCCGAGAGGCAGCCGGGCCGGAAGCGGTGCAGCAGCGTGACCACTAGGGGGCCGATGTTGGCCAGCTGGATGACCACCGTGATGTAGGAGGGCAGGTACCAGCCCTCGGGCAGTTCTGTCACCAGCAGGGGCAGCTCCACCCACAGCCCGTTGATGGCCACCCAGGAGCCCACTCCGAAGACGGACACCAGCAGGTGGGTCAGGAGGGCCATGGTGGTTCTGCCTGGCTGGGGCCGCTGTTTCCCAGTTGACCTGCGTAGGGGGCGCTAGGTGAGACAGTCAGGTTCATCACCAACACAGAGGCTGTGCTTCGGCGCCCGGGATTTCCCCTCCTGTTACCTGAATAAGCTGAGCTTCTTATTTTTATTTATTCTTTTTGGAGACAGGATTCTCACTCTATAGGCCAGGCTGGTCCTGAACTCACGATGTAGCGCAGGCTGGACTTGAACTCACAGCCATCCTCCTGCTTTAGCTTCCCAGGTGCTGGGATTACAGGTATGCACCACCATATGTGGTTTATGGGACAGGGGAATCAAACTCGGGGACTAGCACTTGCTAGGCAAGTGATCTAACTGCTGGGCTATTCCTCCAGCCCCAAGATGGCTTTTTCTTAGCAGAAAAACACAGATGAAGCCGGGCCTGATGGTGCAATGCCTATAGCCCCTGCACCCTGGGAAGCCAAGGCAGGAGCATCACCAGCCTGGACAACCTGGGGACTGTCTCAAGGACAAAAAAAGGGGGGGCAGTGATGTAGCTCAGTGTGAAGGCCCAGGGCTTGATCCCCAGTGCCACCAAAACAAACAGAAAATATATACACGCACATGATTTTTTTTATAACTGCCACATGGGGAAGGTTTACCTAAATATGATTCATAAATCCAAGGGCTACAAAAGAAAACACAGCATCATAAATGTTAAGACACACAAAGAACAAGCAAACACACAGAACACTTTCTGCAAAAAAAAAAAAAAAAAAAGTCCAGGCTAGTGGAATAGCACCATGGCTAGAGCGCTTGCTCAGCAAGCCAAGGCCCTCAGTTGATTTTCCAGTACCACAGAAGCCTGGGTGTGGTGGTGTGAGCCCATCTGGGAGGCTGAGGCAGGGACTGCATGTTCTCGACAACATAGTGAGGCTTCATCTCAAAACAAAAGCGTGGTCAAAAACCAAAGGAACCCAGGGGAAATATTTACAATATAAAACAGACAAAAGGCTCATCTTTCTAACATATAAAGAGTTTTTACAAATCAAGAACAAAACATCCAAGAAAGAAATGGGCCAAGAATATGAGTGGTTCAGAGAAAAACAGGCAAATAAGCTTTCACCAGCATGGGAAGATTGTTTCCCTCCAAGATGGGGAAGAAGGGTTGGAGGATGGCACAGTGGGTAAAGTGCTTGCCTAGCAAGGGCCTGAGTTCAATTCCCTAACACAACATAAAGCCAGGCATGATGGTGCATGCCTATAATCCCAGCACACCAGAGGCTGAGGCAGGAGGATTGCCGTGAGTCCAAGGCCAGCCTGGGCTCCATAGTGAGTTCAGGACCAGCCTGGGCTGCAGAACGAGACCCTGTCTCAAAAAAAATGGTGAAGGAAATTAGCCTTAGATGCCATTTCTCAGTGTGAGACTGTCCCAAAGCCAAAGGTTACCTGCTTTGAACCGAATGACTCATGTACAGGATTAATTCATTGTGGCCTTGTAATAGCAAAATACGGGAAGCCGTCCAAGCTGTGACTGAGGCGGGGCGATGCCAGAGCTGGAACCTGCTGAATCCCACATAGCTGGCACGGAGGTGAAGAACGAGGAAAGGAGACGGCTGATAAGGACGGTCCCCACCTTGTGAGTGACCAGGAGGAGCAGGGCTGTTCTCCTCACGTGGATTTGCATAAAGCAAACTGGACACCAGGAGCTGTCAGAAGGTTGGTGGCACCTCAATATTTATATAGTTTTTTTTTTGTTTTGTTTTTTAAATAGGGAACCAAGCCAGGCCCAGTGGTATAGATCTGTAATCCCAGCACTCTGGGAGACTGAGTCAGGATGGTTGCAAGTTCAAGCCCAGCCTGGGCAACTTAGCAATTTGGGACACCCTTTCTCAAAATAAACAGTAAGGGGCTTGGGGTGTAGCTCAGCAGTTAAAGCACTTGCCTAACAAGCACAATGCCATGGGTTGGATTCCCCAGCACCACATAAACTGAGCATGGTGGCATTTGTCTGTAATCCCCACACTTTGGAGGCTGAGGCAAGAGAGCTGCTGTGAGTTCTGGGTCAAGTTGAGCTACATAGTGAGTTCAGGACCAGCCTGGACTAGAGCAAGACCCTGTCTCAAAAGCCAACACAACAAGCCACAATGAAAGGATTAGAGACGTAGTTCAACGTGAAGGCATTGCACTGGATTTCTTATGCCAAAAAAAGGAACCACGTGAACTTACTCTCTAACATAGAAATGTGAAATAGGATTCCAGCCTGGTTCTTCTTTCTCCTGCCCTTCAGCACCCACCTGCTGCCCTCTGGGCACCCTGACCACCCTCACCTAAGACATCAGAAGCTAGGCGCAGACTCTGGAGCCAGCTACAGGGCTTGACCCCAGCTCTGCCCCTGCAGGCCGGGGACCTGGCAGGTGACTCTGTCTCTGTTCCTCATGTCCCGCACCTGCCCATCAACGACTGGGGCGGTCGGGAGCTCACCGTGGTTGACAACCTACAGAGCTGACTGGCACACTTTGAGTGCCACCCAGGGTTCTTTCTGATTGAGAAATGCCAAGTTTGGTGACATCGTCATTTTTCTAATTCACATGACTATTACAAAGGAAAATGTTACCCAGTAGTTGCCAAATGACGTCACCTGTGGGACATGCACCACCATGGAGAGCCAGGCCACGACCCTTCGGTTCCGGGCCCAAGGTGCGGGCCACTGGATCCGGGACACAGGACACCCAGGCCCCTCAGCCCGTCTGCCATGGCAGCAGCCGACTCTGCCTTTCCCAGCAGCAGCTGCCTCCCGGCGGCCACACCTTGTCCAGGAGTCACCTCTCCTCCCATGCAGAGAAGGCGCCAGCCCTGATATCCAACACCGGTGGCCAGTTCCCCTCCTGGCCTGCAAGATCCTAGCGCAGTTCCCCCAGGCATGGAGCAGGGGAGAGGAGGCTCCCCACGGGCCCCATGTACTCTCTGCGCCCAGGCTTCCCACAGATCCCACAGGGGCAGCTCCTGGTCCCACGGATGCTTGGAGCCTGTTACGGGGCAGAGAGCTGCTTGCCATCCCAAGTAGGGACAGCTGAAGGCCTCGGGATTTTGCTCAGGATGGGGAAATTGGTAACTCACCAGCCAAGCCAGGTAGCAGCCGTGTGGTTTTTGATTTCCTCAGAGGTGAAAACAATCCCTTATTGTCACCTATAAGTCAGGAGATGGCATTCAAGAGTCAGGCTTTCAGCCCAGCCTGTGGGACACCAACCCAGCTGAGGCAGGAGGATCACAAGGTCAAACCCAGCCTGGGCGATGTCGTGACGTTGGGAGACCCTGTCTCAAAATCAAAGTGGGTGGGGCATAGCTCAGAAGTTAGGGCACTTGCCCAGCAAGCAGAGGCCTTAGATTGGATTCCCCAGCACCACACAAACTGGGAGTGGTGGCACACACCTGTAAACCCAGCCCTCGGGAGGCTGAGACAGAAGGATTGGTGTGAATTTCAGACCAGCCTGGACTACAAAGCCAGACCCAGCCTCAAAAAGGGTGGTGGGTACAGGGAATGTAGCTCAGTGTGAAGGCCCAGGACTTGATCCCCAGTCCCACCAAAAAGGGGGGGACAAAACTAAAGACCCCCCTCCCCACCCCCTGGCACCTCCTCAGATACCCCAACTCCATTCAAGACGGGTCCTACTGCTTCTCCTCTGTTTCGCTGCCCAGAACTGAGATGTGATGGCCAGAATCCTGCAGCTCCCCTGTACTGTCATAGACTAAACTCTTGGGGTTTTGTGGCAGGGAGCAGCCACTTGATCCATGAATAATACATTCACCTAGGCCTGGACTCAGAAATTCAGGTCTTCTCCCACCCAGAATATGATCAAAATGCAAAATCTAATCAAAGTCGTCTACATTACACCTTGAAATGACAGTAAAAAGTTATGAGGGATAAAGGTCTTTCAGAGAAACACAAAAAAGGGGAGAGCTGGAGAGGAGGAGAGATGGAGGGAAGGGGGAGCGCAGATCTCTCCCCAGGGAAAGTGGTGAGCTTAGCACGGTGGCCCACATCACCCCAGGTGCTCGGGGGGCTGAGGCAAGTTCAGGTCCAGCCTAGGCAATTAATTTAGCAAGATCCTGGAGAGAGAGAGAGAGAGAGAGAGAGAGAGAGAGAGAGAGAGCACAAGCTGCCTTGGGTTTGATCCCAGGACCATAAAACAAATACCCAGTGTCACTTCATAATAATACAAACTATAATCCATCCAAACATGGCTTATCTCCAAGGGCTGGAGGAATAGCTGGCTAAGGACTCAAGTTGATTCCCCAGTACCATATAAGCCAGGTGTAATGGTGTACGCCTGTAATCCTAGTACTGGGAGGTGGAGGCAGGAGGATTGCTGTGAGCCCAAGGCCAGTCTGGGCTCCACAGTGAGCTCAGAACCAGCCTGGACTGCAGAGTGAGACCCTGTCTCAAAACAAACAAACATAGTTTATCTTCATATTCTGAGTAGTTGTTCCCACACCAGCCTCAGATGTGCCCCAGTGGTGGGTGGCGGGTGGACAGCATGGTGGAGGTGGGGAGCCGTGGCCAGCAGCAGGGCTGAGAGGAGGCTGTGGATAACACACCCAATCCAGGGAACTGGTAAATAATTAAAGGCCGGAGCCGGCCGCGCAGCCTTGCCGCCTGGTTGGTGCTCATGCCAAGAACGGCCTGTGAAGGGCTCAGTTACACATTGACACCCTCGAAGCCTGCCTGCAGGTGGATGCAGGGGACCTGGTTTCATTCCTGACCCAGGCCCACCACACCCGGTACCACCAGAGCTGTGCAAGTTGAGGGCAGTGACGTGGTCACTGTCCCTTGTCTGGAAAACAGGCACAGTGGTGGCCTAGTCTGGCAGACCCTTCTGTGCACGGCCTGGTCCCCACTGTGCTCTTGTCCCTCAAAGTGCCACATGCCCTTGGGCCTGGGCCAAAGTGAGGGTAAGTGCTGGGCAGAGGAGGGACAGCATGTGCAAAGGCCCAGGTCTTTCCAAGAGCCAAGGAGCTGCTCTGGATGGCTGATGCTGTTTGCCAGGGACACGGCTAAGAGACTGCCAAGCCTGGTAATCCCAGCACTCTGATGTGGGGCAGGAGGCCTGCAAGTTTGAGCCTAGCCTGAGCAACGTAGCAGGACCTTGTCTCAAGAAAAAGAAGGCTTCTAACAGGTGGGCAAGTGTACACCTGGGTCACTTCTACCCAAAATTTTCTTTTCTTTCTTTCTTTCTTTCTTTCTTTCTTTCTTTCTTTCTTTCTTTCTTTCTTTCTTTCTTTCTTTTTTTTTTGCAGTGCTGGGAATTGAATCCAGGGCCTTGCATATTGGGCAAGCACACCCTAAAACCCTCTTTTGTATTCCTACATCAAATCAGAGTCCAGGCCTGAGAAAACAGAGAGCTGGGGTGCGGCTGTCGGCTCTGGCTCTGTGGAGGCCAGTGTGTCCTCTGTGCAGGCTGGCTGGCCGCGCCCCCAGCTGGCCACCCGACCATGACCCTCAGAGCCCAGGCATCCCCCAGGCCCTCCCTGCCCTCCGCTGCAAACTCCCAGTGCTATCAGGCACCAGCTCAGTGACGGCAGCCTCTGTGCCGAGCACGGGTCTCTCCCACGGGAACCAGCCTTGTGCTCACCCTTGTTACCCAGGGGCTGTCTGGCTTGCTGAGGGCTGGCACCGATGCTGGGTTCCCATCTGCACCGATAAGCTGGCAGCTGGTGGGAACCTGAACACATCCCGCTCCCGGGGTGCCCACATCAGTGCTGTCGTGGGAGTCCTGCAGGCCATGGCCTGGGCCTGGCCCATTCTGAGACTGGGCGGGCTGGGTGTTAGCATTGGAGCTGGAGGTCCAAACCAGAGTCCCACTGGGAATGACAGGGAGGGACAGGGAGGGTGGGACAGAGACGGACTCAACGTGGAAATGAGCAGGAAGAGGGCTCAGGCCTGGTGGTACCGGCTGGTCATCCCAGCACACTGGGAGCCTGAGGTAGGAATGACAATTTCGAATCCAGCCTGGGCACGTTAGCAAGACACTTGTGTACCAAGCACAAGGCCCTGAGTCTGATTCCCCAGCACCACATAGTCTGGGTGTGGAGGCGCACACCTACAATCCCAGCACTCAGGAGGCTGAGGCAGGAGGACTGCTGTGCGTCTAAGGCCAGCCTGGACTACATAGTGAGTTCAGGACCAGCCAGGGCTACACAGTGAGACCCTGTCTCAAATTTAAAAAAAAGAAAAAATTAAAAGGGGTGAGGGATCTCTATGGGAAGTCCTGGATCCTTCCTTTCTCAGTACTGAAGACAGAGAAAGAGAGAGAGAGAGAGAGAAAGGCAAAGCCAGGTATGGTGGCACACACCTGTAATCCCAACACCCTGGGAGGCTCAGGCAGGAGGTTCACAAGTTCGAGCCCAGCATGGGTGGCTTAGTGATTTAGTGGGATGCTATCTCAAAAAGGAAAAAAAAAAAAAAAAAAAAAAGACAAGGAGAAGCAGTCTGGGCCCTTAGACCCCTAAACCCCTCAAAACTCATCCCAACCCACTGCCCCCCAACCACCCCCTCCCCCGGAAAGATGAGGGGAAGCCAGAGAGCAGGCGGTGCTTGCCAGCACCCCACCCAAGCAGGATCTCGGGGCTCTGGCCCTCATCCCGGCCTGTGCTCACTGGCTGTGTGGCCTCAGACTATCTGCTGACCTTCTCTGTGCCTCGTGTCTCCGTTCGTGTAAGGGGCTAAGTTGCCAGTTTGGGAGGAAATACCGTCCTTCCTCCCTCCAGAGTCAGAAGACTCCCGCGGCTGAACTTGGCAAAGACCATCCCACCCCCCCACCCAGGCCAGGCCCCCAAGCGCCGTCCCGTCCCCCTCTCCAGGGCCGGGCAGGTGAGGTTCCAGCTCCCGAGGGCAGGGGCGGGCCGCGCTGGTCTCCCGACGGCGACGAGGGCGAGCGGCTGTGCCCGAGCGCACCGAGGCTGGAGTCCACCGAGCTCGCTCGGCCGGTGCCTGCCCCAGCCCCACCCGGCCGGCCCGCTGGGAAGTTTCCTCCCTCTCATGTCTCGGTCCTCGCGACCGGCGGCCTGAAACTAGGAGAAGGGTCACGGCCGCACGCGGTCCTCAGCGTCGTCCCGCCATGCCCGGTGCCCGGCGCCGCCGGCGCGCCGGAGCCCTGCCACCTACCTGCCGGCCCTGGTCCCCGCGGCTCTGCGAGGGCCGGCCCGCCGGGGAGGCAGGGCACACCTGTCCCCGCCCCGGGGGCGGGGCCCGGGGCGGGGCGTCGGAGGGGCGTGGCTCCAGCCTCCTCTGCGCGCCAGGGTTCGGCCGGCCGGCCGGCGAGGTGCCGGCGACGCGCCAGCAGAGGTGCTCGCGGGATTCCGCCTAGGCGTGCGGACCTGAGCAGGGCCGGTGCCCGGAGGGCAGGAGACCCGCCCCGCCAGCCGGATCGCCACCACCCTGGCGGCCCGACTCCTTTTTGGCGGGATCAAGGCTCCAGAGCAAAGATGGTTCAAACACTGGCGTGTAGCCCCTGCAGTCTGGAAGGCTGAGACAGGAGGATCGCAAGTTCAGGTCAACCGAGGCAATTGAGTGATTTAGCAAGACTCTGTCTCAAAATCAAAAATAAAAAACGGGCCAGGGAGTTGATCAGTGTGAAGGCCCTGGGCTCCAACCCAGTACCCACAACGAAAAGACCACAAAACCCAAAATAAACAGAACCCCAAGCCCAAAACAGAACAAGACCAGCTGGCCCTGGGGCAAAGTGCTGGGACGGCGGGGGTAATAGCTTAATAGCTCCGATGGCTGGGGGCCACGGCAGCCGGTGTGAGAGAAGTCACGTGCTCCAACTCGCTCCCGCCTTCGGAGGACACGCCCACACAGGTTGGAGTGGGGCGCGAAAGGCGCCATCACTGGGTAAGGTCTTCTGGGAGAAATTCGGTCCGTTTCTTGTTTGATTCCCTGGGACGTTCCTTTACAAGGGGTACTTGAAAAATAGGCCATGTGCTTAAATTTTAAAAAATTACTATCATCGAATACATTGCCATGAGTCCCCCTCACAATATTCTCCTGTTTCTTTTTTCTCTTTTTGAGACAGGGTATCACTATGTAGTCCAGGCTGGCCCAGGCTGACCTCTAAAACTCACAGCCATCTTCCTGCCTCAGCCTCCTGAGATAACAGGCATACACCATCAGGCCCAGTTTATGTGGTGGTGCTGGGGAATCAAACCCAGGGTCTTATGCACTTGCTTTTAACCCTGACTTATTCTTTCCCTTGTTTCATAAATACCTTTTTTTTTTTTTTTTTGAGACAGGGTCTTGCTCTATAGTCCAGGCTGGTCCTGAACTCATTATGTAGCCCAGGCTGGCCTTGAACACATAGCCTCTGCTTTCCTAATGCTGGGATTACAGGTACACACCGCCAGGCCCAGTTTATGTGGTGCTGGGGAATCGAACCCAGGGCTTTGTGTTTGCCAGGCAAGTGCTCTAAGTGCTGCACCATTCCTCCAGCTCATAATTTTTCTTTTTATTTAAACATATAGCAGCTGGGCCCAGTGGTGCAGACCTGTAATCCCAGCACTCTGGGAGGCTGAGACAGGAAGATCACAAGCTCCAGCCGAGCCTGGGCAAATAAGAAACTTAGTGTGGTCCCATCTCAATATCAAAAGTAAAAATGGCTTGGGGATGTAGCTCAGTGTGAAAGTGGGAAGAACTTGGGTTCAGGCTGGACTAGAACTCATTTGAGAAGATTATTATTATTATTATTTACAATTTGGGTTCCTTTGAATGTATCTTTTATTTATTTTTTTGAAAATTTAGGTGTGTGAACATTTAACGTGAGATATACTGACAATTTTTTTTGAGGCAGGATCTTGCTCTGTATTCCAGGCTGATCCTGTACTCACTGTGGAGCCCAGGCTGGCCTTGAACTAATGGCAATTCTCCTGCCTCAGCCTCCTGAGTGTTGTGATGACAGGCATGTGCTACCACACCCAGCTTACCTGGTACCGGGGAACCAAATCCAGGGTCTTGCTAAGCAGGTGCTCTAACCACTGAGCTATTCCTCCAGCGCCCTGAGTAGATTCTGGAGAGAAGACAGGATTGCAAACGTCCAACCAGAGGCCCTCTCGCACCCCAAGCCGGCGGGATTTCAGAAGTGCTAGCCTACAGGGCGACGTGGGACTAGGCTGCCTTAAACACACTTTTTCTGCATTGTTGAAACTGCTTATTGTCAGCCCCACGGGGGTGGCTCTGGAATGCTCTCCTTGTTACTAAAGAAACATAAGCCTGTCTGCCAAGGGAATCTGTGCTAGCGGAAGTGTCTGCAGCGGGAAGGGACCTGCTCCTGACTTTTTGTTTGTTTGTTTGTTTCTTTTTTGGTTCAGTAGTAGGAATGGAAACCAGGGCAAACAACTAGGTACATTCCCGGGCCTTTTATTTATATTTATTTATTTTTGATTCTGACGCAAGGTCTTGCTAAGTCACTGCATTTCCCTGTCTGGGCTTGAATTTGCAATCCTCTGCCTCGGCCTCCCAGGAATGTTGGGATTAGATGCCTGCACCACCACGCCTAGCTCAGACTGCCTAACCGGACAACCTGCCTTCCTCAGCCGCAGCTCCTCCCTGGCCCGCTGGCCGCCCGCCTGCCCAAACTCTCAGTCCTTTCCGGAACTCAGGATGTGACAGAAGCTGCAGCCCTGTCCCTTCCCTGAGTCTCCCATGCAAATGCCACATAATTAAATGGAGTTCTCTTGTTAATTTTTCTTAGGTCAATTAAACCCATAGCACAGCTGGATGATCTAGAGGGAAACCTTTGTTCTTTCTTTCGCAGGACCAAAGATTCTGGGTCTCAGGGACATGGAAGCTTATGCCACCTAGGGATCCTGGAGCACCCTGCCAGGGCCCCAGCAGTGGGGCCCCTGCAGGGTCCACCCATCCCCCCCCCAGGGCACTGCCACCCCACCCTTAGGTCGGACCCACATCCCTGCTGCTTGGTCTCCTCCCCAGCCAACTTCTCACAGGAGCTGCTCAGGTTATTTTTATCATTTTATTTTTTTGGGGGGAGGTGGCAAGGTCTTACTCTGAAATCCAGGCTTGTCCTAATGTCACTATGTAGTTTAGGCTGGGCTCCAACCCGCAGCAATCATCCTGCCTCAGTCCTCCTGAGTGTATCTGCCACCATGCCTGCCTTAGGTTATTTTTATTTCTAATTAAAAACCATATCCTTAGGCAGGCTTGGTAGTGCAGGCCCGTAATCTCAGCACTCTGGTAGGCTGAGGCAGGAGGATCACAAGTTTGAGCTTAACCTGGGCCACTAAGCAGTTTATTGAGACCCTGTCTCGAAAAAAGAACTAAGGAGGTAGCTCACTGCAAAGGCCCTGGGCTCAACCCCTAGCACCCCAAAAAGCAAGCAAACAGAAAAACATTTTTGTCGTCAACCTTCAAAGACTCTCAGTTGTTCAGCAAATTAGAAGACTGCAGGGTGGGAAGGGGGTGGGGGCTGGAGGAATAGCACAGTGGTTACAATGCTTGTCCAGCAAGCGCAAGGCCCTGGGTTCGGTTCCTCAGCACCACATAAATCAGGCATGGTGGTATACACCTGTAATCCTAGCACTGGGAGGCTGAGGCAGGAGGATGGCCGTGAGTTTGTGGCCAGCCTGGGCTACACAGGAAACTCGGGGCCAGCCTGGATTATAGAGCGAGACCCTGTCTCAACCAAAAGACAAAGAAAAAAAGGAAAGGCAGAAGAATGTGGAAGGCTTTATGGACGGTCTCCTTCCCTGGCCAGTCAGCCTTGACGCTATTTATCGGCTCTCCCGCCAGTCCCCTGAGCAGGTCACACCTAGCTGCTCACCATTCTCTCAATATTATGCCCAGGAGCCACCAACTTCTCCCTACAGTCCTCCTAGAATTCCTGCCGGCCTGGCCGGTGGCTCAGGCTTGGGATCCCAGAACTCTAGGAGGCCAAGGCAGGAGGGTAACTCTGTGAGACCCTGTCTCAAAATCAAATGAACAAAACGGGTGGGGATGTTGCTCGGTGCCCAGGTACTGGGCTCTCTCTTTTGGCCTGACTTGATTGATCTGAGAAAGCATGAGCCAATCCATCTCTCTCTCTCTCTCTCTCTCTCTCTCTCTCTCTCTCTCTCTCTCCTGGCACAGGGGTGTAGTTGGCCTTGCAGGCACTAGGAAGTGCTGTACCACCAAGCAGTATCCCCAGCACCTTGGAGCAGTTTTAAGTTTACGGAAAAACATCTCTGGGCTGGGGGCAGAGTTCAGAGGTCAGAGCGCTTGCCTAGCATGTGCAAGGCCCTAGGTTCGATCCCCCAGCACCACATGAAGATTAGCTGGGCATGTTGGTGTAGGCCTGTAATCCCAACACTGTGCTCGGGAGGCTGAGGCAGGGAGATTCTTATAAGTTTGAGGCCAGCCTGGGCTCCATGGGGATCTCAGGACCAGCCAGGATTACAGTGGGACTCTGCCTCAAACCAAAACCAAAACCAAATGTTGGGGCCCCAAGGGCCCGAGAGCCTCAGCATTGCCGACCTTGGCCAAGTTCCTTTACCGTTTGAACAGTGTGAAATTCCAGGTGTTGCTTGTTTACTCAATTTAAGTCATGTGTTGTTCTGACCGTTTGCACGTGTTGCTTTGACCGTTTGAAATTCCAGGTGTTGCTTGTTTACTAAATTTAAGTCACGTGTTGTTTTGACCATTTGAAGTTTGGATCAGGTGTGGAAACACGTGACTGTTAACTAGTGGGAATGCAAAGAGGATATAAAAGCAACACTGTAGCTAACAAAGTGTCTTTTGCAGCAACCCTTGCAAGAGTCCAGTATTCTTCAATCCGCACTCCCCCTCTCCCATTCTCGTTGACTGAGCGGGCTTGGTCTACCAAACCAAACCAAACCAAAAACCACATACTAATTAGACGCCAGAGCTCCGCCAGGCACTCTGAAAGGCCCTTGGGAGCTACAGCTGAACAGAAGCGCCCTGGGTTTATGACAGGACACGGACACTAAACAGACACACGTCGGGGCACCTGCTCATAGGAGAGGGGGAAGTTGAGGGAGAGGACCAAGTGGAGAGCAGGCTGCGGATGGGGAGGTAGTAGAGCCGCTAGAGGGGCCTAGTAGAGCCGCTAGAGGGGCCTAGACCCGGGTAGCCCGTGGCCCTGAGACGCTTCCCTTCAGAGTTCCAGAACGAGGCCAGCCCCCACCCCTTTTGCTGGGCGCCTGTCACCTGCCAACCCGCGCGACACTTGCCGATCTGCCAGTCCTCTTGCGTGCGGCCCACGCAGGAGACAACCGCACAATCCGTTCCCAGAAGTGACCTGGAGAAAGGCCACAGGTGGCCCTAAAATGAGCCATCCGCGGGGTACTCGCCCCCAGAGCGACACCCCCGAACTCCCACATTCGTAGCCCCCTCCTGACGGGTCCCCATGGCTCTCCCAGTCAACAGGGATCTCTGGAGCAGAAAGCGGGTACTCCGCGTCCATGCAGCCCCGGTCAAAGGGGCGCCGCTGCAGTCCCCGAAGCCGCCACGAGGGGGCGCAGGGAGCCCGCGATCGGCCCAGGGGCTCTTCAAACAAGCGCATCGTCCAAATTCTTTAGGGGCGCGTGTGTGTGCGCCCCGGTACACCTGTAGCAGGAAACCTGGAAGAACGCGGGGGAGTGGGCAGGGGACAGGCAGCGGGAAAAAAAGAGTAGGGGAAGGTGACTTCAGCTGTCATTGAAATATTTGAATTATCTAGGAGTCTGCAACCTTGTTAGCTGTATCACTTCGAATTCAAATTTTCTTTAAAAAGGAAAAAAGAGAAAAAACCAAAAAGTAAATGCCAGCTTTCGTTGCATCAATAAAGGTCTTACATGCCGATCAGAGAAGGTTTGTATTAAAAACAGCAGCAGGCTGAGGCATACGTGGCTGCGGTGGCGGGCGGGGGGGTGGGCTATGGGCTTGGATCCAGATCCCAGGTGGGAGCCGGGGCTGTGACCCCGCAGAGGACCCCAGGGAGGATAGCCAATCCCAGTGTCCGGGAGGGCGGGCGGGTTGGGAGCCCACCTCTGTCTACGCTGCGGAGGCCTCTCACGCACCTGGGCCGGGCCGGGAGGGTCGCCCGGGCGCGGGGACCCAGTGTAGGCCGGCCTGGACGTCCCACGCAGGAGAAACGCGAGTGGCAGGGGGCGACGGAGTCGCGGACCCGGCCCGAGGCGGGCCTCTTTCCCTCGTGTCTTGGGTAGTAGGGGGCCGTGGTGTGGGAGGGGTTTCTGATTTTCCCCGCGTGGGATCTTCTGAGATCCGGAATCCGAGGGCTTGCAGTTCCGAAAGCAGCCGCCAGAAGGCGACGCCTGGCGGGCTTAGCAAGGACGGACCTCCCGTCCTCTCTTCCCTTGGCTTTCCTGCGATTGTCATTGGTTGAAGCTACTTTTGCACGCTGGGAAACCAGCGCGGGGGCGGGGGGGCGGGGGGGCGGGGAGGGCCCTCGAGGGGAGACGCCAATCACACCGTTGTACACCTGCGTGTTGTGCTCTTTCTTTTTGCAGATACCGTCTCTTTCTGCAGTCCCCTCCTGTCCCCAGCTCCCTATGGAGCCCACGCTGGCCTCCAACTCAGGGCAATCCTCCTGCCTCAGCCTCCTGAGTGCTGGAATTATAGGCGTGCGCTACCACACCCAGTTTATACTGTGCTTGGGAATCAAACCCAGGATCCTGTACTTGCAAGGCAAGTACTTTAACCACTGAGCTATGCCCCCACCCCTGAACCCTTTATTTATTTTTAAGATTTTTACTTACTTCTTATCTATGATCTTGCAGGTTTAGTCCAGGGCCTTCATCTTTGGGCACATTCTTGGTTCACCTTTTAATTTTTATTTTGAGTCAGGGTCTTGCCAAGTCCCTAAGTTGCCTAAAGTAGGCTGGAATTTGAAATCCTCCTGCCTCAGTTTCCCAGAGTGCTGGGATTACAGGCCTGCGCCATCAGGCCTGGCTGGCTTTGCTCAGGCCTCTCATTTGGGGTCTGTCTCCCCACACGTGCTGGCTCAACAGGGGGACAGATTGTGCCCACTCTGTACTTGGCTGAGGCTCTATGCCCTGCTCCTGGCATACAGAAGGGGCTCAATAAATGCTTGTTGACAGAATGAGTGACATTGTCAGGAGCATCTGAGTGGGTTTGGGATGTGGGAGAGGGGAGGGTTGAGTGACTTTGTGAGTGACTTCAGCGATGAGCTGGGGACTCTGAGGTGGGCTCTGATGGAGGGGCAAAGCTAAGCACAGGGACACTTGCCTGTAGACTCGGTCACCAGAGGCCTCCAGTGGCCCAAGTCCTGACCCTTGCCTGCTTCCAGGCTTGATTCCACTTCTCCGCACTGTGGGAGTACGTGACCTGTGGCCTTAAGAAGACTCCAGGCCCCAAGATGGAGGGTTCAGGTAGGGCCTGAACATCATTTTTCCTTCCTTTCTAGTGTGGAGACAGACGCAGGATCCCAGATCCCAGAGGGTGACATGGGCCAGTGGGGAGAGGCCAAGCCTTCTGTCCCCCACCCTTCCCTGGGAAGGTGACCTCACCTCCCAGGGCTTGGGGACGGCTACCTGGCCCTCTGCAGATGACATGGAAGCGGGACAGTTGTCAGCAAGGCCCTCAAGGGCCACTGCCAGGCCGAGATGGGGGTTGCCTTACATGGCCTGGGCACACAGGCACACGTGCGTCCTGAGACAGGCTGGCCTTCCGGCCCGCGACACTCCTCCTCTCTCCAGGCTCCTGTTCTCCTCTCTCACTCCCAGTTTCTGCTCCGCCATAATCTCTTTAATATTTTCTTTAAAGCAACATGCATATGTTGGATTCTAATGCTTTCTGAAACACAGAAAAATAGAGAATAACACTCCAGCCTACATGCCCAGGGCCACTGGAGCAAGTGGCAGAGGTCACAGCCCCGTGGGGAAAGGAGTCACCGACGGCAGGGGGAGAGTTCAAAGTTCACTGATACACAGTGGGGGCTGTGCCACCACTGGGGGGGAGGGGAAGGGCAGTTATCTGATCCTCACATGAGAAGGGGTCTGGGGACATCATCCTGGGGACCCTGTCATCAAGTCACACTGGTCCTGTCAGCCACCCATCTCAGATCTAGGGACAGTCAGGGCTGTTTGAAGACTGACACTGTGCCTTTGATTGGGTACAGGACCATTAATGTTGTTAGAAACAGTTCTTCCACGTGAATTTATTGTTGCTGTTTTTTATTTTTGAGACAGAATCTTCCTCGGTAGCTCGGGCTGGTCTCAAACTCATAGCAATTCTCCTGCCTCAGTCTCCTGAATACTGAGATTACAGGCATATGCCACCACACCAGTGCTGGGGAATGGAACCCAGGGCCTTGCGTTTCCTAGGCAAGTACTCTAACCACGGAGCAACGCCTCCTGCCCCCTCCATGTAAAATTGATTAGCAAATATGTGAGGGTTAACAGGGTTGATGGCAAAGGGATCAGCAAAGAATGCATGACCACTTTTTCTTTTGGTGGTAAGATCTCACTGTGGTCCAGGATCTCACTCTGTGGTCCAGGCTGGTCCTGAACTCACTATATAGCCCAAGCTGGCCCCCTACACACAGTAATCTTCCTGCCTCAGCCTCCAAAGTGCTGGGATTATAGGTGTACCTTGCCATTAGCTGGCTTATGTGGTGCTGGGGAATCAAACCCTGGGCCTTGCAAGGTGAGCATTCTACTGTGCGATTCCTCCAGCTGCAAGAAAGGGCATTCTTTGAGGCAAGTCAAGAGGTCAGAGCAGGTGGTTCTGCGTGCTCCTGACTGGAGGGGTAGTTGCTACATTCCAGACTCATGCTCAGCTGCAAGGTGGCCTTTATGGATACAGTGGTCCAGTACCCATGATTCCTTTCACACTATCCTTGTTCTCCTACAGTCAGAATCCAGATGGAGCACCAGCATGTTCCCATCAGTCCACCTCCTCCTGAAGCCTTCAGTGTAAATTACAGACATCATAACTTTGACCCCTAATACTTTTTAGTCTGTATGTCTACAAGTCAGCACCCCCTTGAGCACCACCACAGGCCCATCCTGTCACCCCGCCTCCGTGTTAACGGTTCTCGGGTATCCGCTATTTAGTCAGCGACTAATTTCCTCAGTTGTCCCTACAACCTGTCTTACAGTTGACAGCGAATTTGCTGTTACGGAAACTGGATCACTCCACGAGAAGTGCCGTCTCTCTCCGGTGGCAGGTGGAACGTGTCTCTGCAAACGGATACCACGTTTAGGTCTGCCCTGGGTGCACAGGTGCGGGCTGGAGGCTAGGGCTGGGACGTGCCATCTGGGTGTAAGCAGATTAGCGGGTACTCAGGGTCACACAGCAGCTGCGGGCAGGATGCTTTCTCACAGACGTCACAAATGCAGCAAGGACTCAGAAAGGAGCTGCTTTCTCCAGTTGGAGCCAGCTGGTCTGCAGGGGAAGGGGACAGCCAGGACAGAAAGGGGCCCCTGCCTTAGGTGAGGGAGGCGCCTGCATCTCTGAAGGTCTCTGGGAAGCACCTGCTGCCCCTGGAGGCCGAGCGATGCCAGGATGTGATATTAGACAGGGGTCTAGAGGGTGGGGCTTGTCCCTGCTCTGATTGTGTCTGTGTGTGTGTGTGTGTGTGTGAGAGAGAGAGAGAGAGAGAGAGAGAGAGAGAGAAAGAGAGAGAGGGAGACTGGGCCTTCCCACTGAGCTACATCCCCAGCCCATTTTTTAGTTTTTACTTTGAGACAGAGTCTCACTATGTCACTAAGTTGCCAGACATGAACTGGTGATCGTCCTGCCTCAGCCTCCTAGAGCACTAAGATTCCAGGCCTGCACTTCCTCCATGGCCAAGTCCTGCGCTGATCTTGTCTGCAAAGGGTAGAAATAACAATGTCAGGACAAGACCCCCTCTTCCTGCATGGCCCTCCCGGGGGGTCCTCCCCCTGCTCTGGCCCCAAACCTCATTTTGTTTCCCTCCTGAGCTCTTGATGGCTCTTCTGAGGGACAACATCACCTCCCTCTGGAAGCCCGTCCTGACTGTGGCATAGATGAGGGCCCCTACTCTGGGCCCCAAGGCCACCTGTGGCCACTCGGAACTGCAAAATCCTGTTGACTTTCCTGTGCCTCCCGCCCACCGGCCTGGACGGGGCCAGCAGAGAGGGGAGCTGTCCTGCGCGCTGTAGTGCCCCGGCCCCACCAGGGCCCAGCATGCGGGGCGGCCCAACACATCTGTTGAATGCACAAGTGATTATTACTACGTCTGCCTCGTCAGGGGTCTCAGGACAGATACTTAGATCTTTTCTTCCTTCCTTCCCTCCCTAACAAATACTCACTGAGCACCTGCTGTGTTTTCTAGGCACAGGACATGCATGCCAGTGAGGCTCCCTCCCTGTGCAACTTACATGAAAACAAGCAACACCTATAATCCCAGCTACATGAAGGCTGAGGCAGGGGGCTCACAAGTCCCAGCCCAGTTTGAGCAACGTAGTCGCTTTCCCATGCGTTGCAGGGACACAGTACCTTACATCCATGATTTAAGGGAGGAAAGATTAGTTGTAGCTCAGTTTCAGATGGTCTCAGCCCACTCATGGGCCACTGGCACTGGTGGAAGCACCTGGCAGAGGCTGGAAAAGCTGCTCACAGCATGGATGACAGGAAGCCACGTGAGCAGGGAAGGGCGGAGCTAGCGCATATCCTTCCAGGTCATGTCTTAGTGGTCTACCCCTTCTGGGTCAAACCCACCAGGAAACAACACACAGTTTGTAGGTGTCCACAACATACAAATACATGAGGCTTTGGGGACATTCCAGATCCAAACTGTAACAGTGACTTAGCAAGACTCTGTGTCAAAAATAAGTTTAAAAAGTAACATTTTAGGGGCTGGAGAAATAGCTTAGCTGTTCAACACTTGCCTAGCAAGCTCAAGGCCTTGGGTGTGCTTCCCCAGCACCACATAAACTGGATACAGTGGCACATGCCTGTAATCCTAGTACTTGGGAGACTGAGGCAGGAGGATAGCAATTTATTCAAGACCAGCCCAGGCTCCATAGTCAGTTCAGGACTGGTCTGGACTACAGAGTGAGACCCTGTCACCTTTTTTTTTTTTTTCTTTTTTTTTTTTTTAAAGCACTGAAGAGCTAGGCCGGAGCCTTGCTCCTCTGCCTTGGCCCTATCTTCTTGCAGCCTGCGAGGCTGAGTCAGGAAGATTATACACTAGAGCCCTGGGCAATTTAGTGACTTAATAAGCTTCTGTCTCAAAAATTTAAAAACTATAAAATGGGTTGGGTAGGCAGTTTAGGGTGAGGGCCTGGGTCAGATCCTCAGTACCGAGACAGACAGGGAGGGCGGGGCTGCGAGCATGGGTCAGCACTTCCTGGGCTCAGTCCCCAGCACCATGAAACCAAAAAGAAGAAAAACGAGCATATGAGGGAATTTCAGCGTGAGCTCTGCAGGATGGACTCAGGGAAAACCCTCCCAGCGGCGCGGGAGGGACTCAGGCCCGGGCAGAGGGTGCTTTGCTTAGGAGCATTGCTCGGTCAAGCCGAGTTGGGCGACATGGACCCGCAGGAGACCGAGGGGAAAGGCGTTCCCGACGGGGAGCCGAGTGTGCGAAGGCTCCGACCCCACACCAGTCCGGGTGTGACGAGATGTGAGGCCGGGCTGCGACAGGACAGAGGGCGGTCGTGAGTTTGGGCAAGGCCCGTCGGGGGCCCGAATGAGAGCCGGAGAAAAGGTTGTAGCCCGTGTCCGGATGCCGGACGCGTCCTGCAGAGGGTGCAGCGGGCCGGCGAGGGCGCTCAGTTGAGCCCAAGGCAAGAGCAGGCCCCGCTCACCAACCCCAAAGGATCCGTGCCTGAGAGCAAGGGCGGCGGGGCGCCCCAGCTCCCGCAGATTCATTTGCATCTAATGTGCTTACGTATTGGAGGGGTCAAGTTGAAAGGTGGCAGGTCCTGAGCTGGGGCTTTGGGTAGAGAGGTCTCGGGTGTCGTGTTTTCACGAAGATCTTTCCTGGGCCATGACCTTCCTGGCGCTGCCATCTGGGGCTGGCGAGGGGCTTGGGCGAAGAGGTCGTTTCCTTTCACCAGAGGTCTGCACGGTAAGAGGACCAAGCCGCCCCCGGGCCCCCTCCCCTGCGGGATCCCATCTGCCAAGCCAGCCTCTGCCCTTCGACCTCCCCGGCGAGCGCGGGGGAGGGGAGAGCCGAGCTTCCCCATCTGTCCTGTCCTGCCCCACTTCTGCGTGACCGAGCCTGGCCACCACCCTTCCCAAGCCCCGGCTCTCCCCAGACATCAGAAGTGGCTTTCCCAAGTCAGGGCGACATTTGTCCCACTTTTGTCACTGCTTTCGCGTCTGTGGTCCCTTTGCCCTGCTAGTGACTTGGCGTTTTAGGTGAATTCACTTTCCTTTTACTTAAACAAGCGCAGACTTGTACGTACTAGGGAGCAGGGGACCAGGTCTGGGCTTTCATACATCCCTATCCCTGTTCAATTGTTTTTTTTTTTTTGTTTGTTTGTTTGTTTGTTTTTTGAGACAGAGTTTTGCTTAAAAAATTTCATAATCCCACGTTCTGTTCCCAGTTAGCAACACCTTTCCCCTGGTTCTTGGGTCCCTGGGCTCCTTCTCTGTGCTCACAGCAAGTTCCCTCCTTAGCTAGGCTCCACTCTTCCCAGCCCCGAGTCCTTTATGCAGCTGAGAGGATTTTTACTGAATCCGCACAGATTATGCCATACGCTCGTTTTTCTGGTTTTTGCTTCTGTGCTGCTGGGGACTGAGCCCAGGAAGTGCTGAGCCACATTCACAGCCCCACCCTTCCTTTTTTTCTCTCTCAGTACTGAGGATCCAGCCTCTAAATAGAAAAATCAATATTATCTGCCATTGTTAGCAAAATACTTGGAAAACTGAAATGGTAATAAAAAGTTCTCAAATTCTAAGATGGGCCCAGCAGGGCATGCTGACTGAGGCATCCTGGGCCATTTAGGGACATAGTAAGGCTCTGTCTCAAAATTGGGTGTACCCACAAAATCTAGCTTCCAGTGAAAGAAGCCAGGCACAAAAGGGTCCATGCTAGCCAGGCAGGATGTGTAGCTCAGCAGTTAGTGTGCTTGCTTAGCAGGCATAAGGCCCTGGGTTCCACCCACTGGCACATGCGCACTGAGTGCCCTGCATCCCGCTGCAGGTGCGCTGGGGATAAGCCACTACCTTGCCTGAACCCAGATTGGGCTTGAACCTGTGATCCTCCTGCCTCAGCCTACCAAAGTGCTGAGATTGTGGGCCTGTGCCATCATGCCTGGCTTGTCTCCTAGGCCTTCTTCTTTGCTATTAATAGTAATGGTGTAGTAAATTATTCTTGTTGTTAAATCTTTCTGAATCTTTATTATTTGTTTAGGATTAATTTCTAAAAACCCAGTTGCTGTGTTGGTTTACAGGCTCACAGAGATAGCACTTCAATTTGTTTTTGTTTGCTCAAGGCAAGATAACTATTTACACCCCAGATCAGACAAGCCAGCTAGCATCTTATTTTCCACCTGAAGAGGACTATATCCAGGTGAGTTCTTTTTTACTTCATTGCCTTATATTTTTCTCATGAAATATCCTCAAAAGTGATACTGATGTTTTAAGAAATAGATAATACATTTTAAGGCATGAAATTCAAATGATGTAAAATACATTTTCTGAAAAGTTTTCCTGGGCTGGAGGAATGGCAAAGCCACTAAAGCACTTGCCTAGGAAGCGCAAGGCCCTGAGTTCGATTCCCCAGCAGCACATAAAGCTGGGTGTGGTGGCACATGCTCGTAATCCCAGCACTTGGGAGGCTGAAGCAGAACGATTGCCCTGAGTCCAAGGCCAGCCTGGGCTCCTTAGTGAGTTTGGGACCAGCTTGGGCTACAGAGAAAGACCCTGTCTCCAAAATTAACTCCTTTGTCCCAAAGTCAGCTCAAGTAGCCATCCACGAGAACTGTTTCTGGTGGATCCTTCCAGAAGAGTGCAGATACAGGTGTATTCCCATGAGGAGAACATCCTTCAAATTAAATGGAAGCTGTGGAGACGGACAGCTGATGCCTGAGGCTGATTCTGTCTTGGTTTCCAGCTGCGGGGAGAAAACACGGCTGGCCGAGCTTGAGGTTGGGACGAGGGGAAGCCCACACCCTGAGCTAGCCACAGGCCTGTCAGCAGGCCGAGACGTTGCTACGTGCTGGGTCAGCCACACGGATGATCCGGCGTCCTTCATCCTGTGCCCAGCTAATGATAGCTTGCTCACCTTCCTCTTCTGTGGACTCCCTTTCCCTCAGGGTGCTTCACATCACTCTGATTGGACAGCAGGTATTTGTAACAACTTGTGGTCAGAGAGGACATCCCTAACAGAAGGAGAAGATGCCTGGAGTTGTGGAACTGACGAGTGATCGCGTTTCCTGTTGCCCTTGTCTGGGATCCTGGCAACATTTCCTCTGCTCGATGTCTGCCTCTCTTTCTCAATCTGAGAATGAGGCTCCGGGTTTTGTTTTTTAAGTTCTGATGTGGGCAGGGCGGAGGTAAACTTTGAAGATACACAGGTCAGCAGACACTTTATCCAGACATCTCCAGTGTCTCCCAAGCCCTCATTAAAATTATGCTTCTTAGAGAAGAATCTGCTCACATCGTTCTTGTCATTACCATGTAATGCCGGGGAAGCCGAGCTCTGGGAGGCACCCTGGTGATGTGTTCACATGGTCATGCCTGTCTTTAAAGCTGTGTTCCCAGCACTCTAGGAGGCTGAGGCAGGAGGGTCACAAGTTCGAGCACAGCCTGGGCAACTTAGAAAAACAGGAAACTCTCGAAATTAAAAATAAAAATGGCTGGGGTTCGAGCTCAGTGTGAAGGTCCTACATTCCATCCCTAGTATTGCAAAGCAAATACAATTGCCAAAATGAAATATTTTAATCTCAGTCTATTAGACTGTTTTCTCCTTCCACGCTGACTCCCCTTTATGTGAGATGATAGAAGTGTTTTGGGCATCTGGCTCACAGGACCCTGATAGTTTAGTGGAATGTATTTATTTTTTTTCCAGTAACTTTTACATACAGTTAACTTTATTAAACTCACCTGCTATAGGAATGACCTTAGGAAGCCCTCTACTGAGCACACTGAGCTAATTTAACTGGGCACTGTGACACCAGGGTGCAGGGTCAGAGGTTACATCTCAATCTACAGGCATGATCACACAGTGCCTAATCCCCCAAGTGTGTGATAATAGAGGGGAGGTTTGAATGGTATGCTTGGAGCCAGACGCTCCTGAAAAACAGCTTTGTGGACAGAATTAAAAAGGTGTGTCAAAAACAGGCAACTTAATACATACCATGATATTTTCTGGCTTTTGTAATGTTTGTAGAACTTGTTGTTATAATTTCTTTTTCTTATTTAGCCAAATGTTTCCCTTATTACTTAAATTCACATTTTTTTTGTGGTGCTGGGATAGAACCCAGGACCTTAACACTGAGCTACATCCCTAGCCATTTTGAGCATTTTGATTTTGAAACAGGGTCTCGCTAAATTTTCCAGGCTGAGCTTTAACTTGCAACCCTCCTGCCTCAGCCTTGCAGAGAGCTGGGATTATGGCCTTGCACAACTGGTCCCTGCCTGTATCTCTTTTCTTAAAGAAGTCTCCTTGGATTTGGATTGGAGGCATAGTTCAGCATTGAAGTGCCTGCCTACTAGCAAGCTCAAGGCCCTGGTTTCCGCTCCCTAGCACCACATAAACCAGGTGTGGTGATGTATGCCTGTACTCCCAGCACTCAGGAGGCTGAGGCAGGAGGATTGCCATTAATTCGAGGTCAGCCTGGGCTCCACAGTGAGTTTAGGGCCAGCCTGGACTACACAGTGAGACCCTATCTCAAAAAAAGAAAAGAAAAGAAAAGAAAAGAAAAGAAAAGAAAAAGTCCCCTCGAGTGTTCCAGCATGAGAAAGTAGCAAGCCTGGATCTGCCCTGCTCAGCTTTCTCTGTGTGTTGTAGCGTCACAACACCCTCCTTCCCTTCCTCGCTGATGCTGCAATGTGTCTGCAAGAGAACGGGATGGAGCAGTTGGGGGACTCACCCTGGATCCGGACACTTCGGTGCTCCTATCTATCAAATAATAACAATAATACAATCTAACTCCCCTCAGATAGCGATGAGGTCAAATGAGATAAAGGGCACAAGAGCCTGGAGCATCGACTAGCAGAGGGCGTGGCTGGTAGCAGGTTGGCAAGGCAGCTGTGTCCCCCATTCCCATTCCCCCAGATGCAGCCAGAGTCCCTGCTAACGACAGCAGGCCTGAGTCAGTGCTCCCACTAGATGGCACAATCATGGCTAGCATTGGTATATCGTTAGCCCCGCCCCTGCCGTCAGAGTGCATGCGCCCAGCAGGTGCTCAGTCACTGGCAACCAATCAGGGAAGGAAAGGCACCAGCTGGAGGAAAAGACAGAGGTTGGCTCCGATTTGAACAAGGCAGACCCGAGCAGTGATGAACAGCTATGGAGTGTCCTCATCCGAGAGGCCCCTAGAGTCAATGTATCCCAGCCTCTTAAAAATGTTTTTTTCTTCCTTGACATGCTCAAGTGTTGCCAATTTACAAAATCCACAAAAGCACAAAGAAGAAATTAACTGCTGTTTTTATGATTATCCACGGTGCTTACGTATCTAACATATACTTGTGTTGCACATAGCACTTCGAAACATGCATCAAAACGTAGTGCTTCCTTAAGGTGCCTGTGTATCTTTATAATTTAACTACGTCATTTCTATTTTTTTTTCCTTTGAGACAGAGGCTTGCTCTGTAGTCCAGGCTGGTCGTGAACTGTGTAGACCACGCTGGCCTTGAACACACAGTCATTCTCTTGCCGCAGCCTCCTGAGTGCTGGGATTATAGGCATGCAACATTATGTCTGGCTTATGTGGTTCTTAGGAATCAAACTCAGGGATTCGCACTTGCTAGGCAAGTGCTCCCACCACGGTGCTATTCCTCCAGCCCAATTACATCACTTTAAACCGCCATATTATATTCCTCATTAGAAAGTGGGAATAATTAAAGGTACTGCCTAGGAGGGTTATGTCAAGAGCACTGACAAGCGTTAAATCGGATAAAGCTAGTATGTAGGAAGCTTGGGTAGTGTAGCTCCTGCAAGGGGTGACATATATAAGCCAATTCCCTTTTGATGGGCATTCAAGTTTTCGTAATTTTATTGTGCTGAATAACGCTGGGCAATATTAATCTTTTCTCACACCTTTGGTCAATGTCTGCAAATTTTGGGAAGGCTGAGTCTGCATATTTTAATCACTAACTCGTTTATCTTTTGCGCAGTTAAAGGGAATGACAGGGAGGGGGCTCGCCCGAGGTCACACAGTGAGCCAGCTGCTAAATTGGATCTAGGAGCCAAACGACGGACCCAGCAGTGCTTCTTCCACCTGGCACCCAGAGGAAGTCCCTGCTGGAAGAGGGGGTGGGAACAGAAAGAGAAAGAATTGGGCGCCGAGGTCGCAGCCGGGGCCGGAAGAACGTAGGGCAAGCTGGGCGGAGGGGGCGGGGCTGCTGGGCAGCTGCGCCGGCCGCCAGTCGCCGAAGCTAAGCGGTTGCCTGGCAACCCGGGCGGCGCGGTGTTCGAACGGAAGCGAGGAACCAATCAGGAAGTCCGGGGCGAACCATTCCGGGGACCCGGGGGGGGGTGCGCTCGCTTCCCTTTCCTCCGTGCCCTTGAGACTGCTCCTGTGGGAGCTGCCCGACAGCTTTGGGCGCTGACTCAACGACGGTGTGCGGAGCAGCTCCGGAGAAACCGACTCCTCCAGGCCGGTCCGCGCCGCCAGCCTCTTCGTGGAGCGGCGACACGCCAGGCGCAGGCTCCAGGTGAGCGCGGTGGGCCGGTGCGAGCCCTGGTGTGGGGGGCAGAGCTCGCCGAGGGTCCGCGGCGCGCGTCCTCCCGACGCCGTACCTGCGAGCCACCTCCAGAGTGGGGACACGGAGGCTCTGAGAGGCGAGCGTCCTCCGCCCAGCGCCGAAGGTCCGGTGCACGTCGTCCCACCCCGTCTTGCGCCCTCCAGTCTAGGCAGATCTGGGTGAGCCTTAAGGCCCGACGGGCGATCAGTCGACAGCCGCATTCCCAGTCCCTGATCTAGGGGACGCGGCTCGTGGGCCTCAGACGGGGTCACTTGGCCCCCCACTCTCGGGATACACCTTCCGGACATCTGTCTCTCTTTTGCAACTCTGCAGGAATCGGTCCCAAGGCTCCTTTGGGACCTTTTTGCCCCCAGGGCTCTGAATTCGAAGGCTGCCTCTGTGCTCTGAGCCTTCTTTTGGGGATCAGAAGGCACTGGCGGTTCTGTTTGGGCCAGATTCCGGGCGGGCAGCAGCGTTTCTGGTCTTGGGAGCTCAGGCTGAGGGAGGAGGACGCGCAGTCTTCACGAGAAAGCAGCTAGTGACCGGAAACTTGGAGGTGGGAGTGTGACCAGGACCCTCGCAGGTGGATGGAACCTGTGCGGTGACACTAGATCCTGCTTCCATCCCCGTGCCATGGTCGGGCTCCATTTGTAGGTGAAGAGCTGAGTTTCTAAGAAGGTAGGCACCTTGCCTAAAGCCACAGACTGGGCAAGGCAGGATTTGGCCCGGAGTGCGTGTCGTCGTGTGTCGTGTCGTGTGTGTCGTGTCCCCCCCCTCCCCCGCCTTCAGTCTCTGACACGTGGGGTTGTAGGATTTGAGCGTCTTGAGCCTTGATTGTTCTCAGCTGGGCCCTCCTGCATTTGGGGAGAGGAGCTCAGGGAAGTCAAGGAAACAAGCCTTTTTTTTTCATTCATTCTCTCAAATAGTTTTTCAACCTCCCCTGACCTGGCATTCCCTGTGCACATTTTGTTTTTCTTAATAGCATTGGCTGCATTTTATGCTCTGTGTGTTTCTAATAAACCATTGTGTTAACTTTCTCCAGTGGAATGTGACCCAGGGAGGGGCCAGGTGCTCACCGCCAGCGAGAAATTCAGGGGCGCCAAACCCCAGTATATCTCTTGTCGTGTTTTCCGCTGGTGGGCGGTCAGCACAGTCTCCATGGAACACTGGATCCCCAGCTTGGTGGCAAGTGTTCGGTGCATGGTCCCACTTATAGGTGAAGTGACGTAGGTGAACCAGTGCTTAGTGCTTAGTAATAGAAGCTGGGTGAATGGTAAATGGCCATCAAGAAGGGCTGAGTGGAGATAATCAGATGGTCCTGATGTAATGATGTGGACCCAGGAGCCACACGGGTTTCTGAGCAGAAGAGCGAGGCGAAAACAGTGCATATCGCCTGCTGCCAGGTATATAGATGAGGAGAAAGCGGATGTCCCTACTTGCTTTTGTCTGACTAAATTTCCCTGGAAAATAGACACAACTGTCTGGTCATAGTGGCCCCTGCAAAGAGGACAGCTGAGGACTGAGGTGGGGGAGAGTGTTTTTTTTTTCTAACTTAATCCCTAAAATTTTTTTTTGCATTTGAGCCATATATATGTGTCACCTCATTGAAAAATCATTACATATACGTTGTTAATGATTAAATATATACATGTAAAATCATGAGGTCACTGCCGTATTTGTGATCTATCGCTGACTTGCTGTGTCGTGTTGGGCAAGTTTCTTCACCTGTCTGGCTAGGATGAAGTGATGGTGAGCTGAGGCGCAGGCAGAAGGCGATCTAGGCCAGGAAGTGGGCTTGGCTGTGGGGTTGTCCCAGCTGCGTTCCTCCCCATCTGGGTGTCAGACCTTCCCTCAGGCCTTGTGCAAGGTGTCTGTCTCACTTAGCCACCACTGCAGATTCCTTTGTCCCCATCTTGCCACCTCAGATGCCAACTGAGGCCCAAAAGATTGAGCTGGAGGAGGTGGGCACAGGGGTGAGCCTGGCCCAGGGTGACGCCTCGGTCCTCCGCGCCCACACCGCTCCCACTGCTTGCTCATTTCTCCTTTCCTGAGGTTTGTGCAAGGCTGCCCTGAGCAAGCCGACTCGGGCAGGCCAGGGCACGAGTGTTGGGAATACTCCAGAAATAGCTTGGGACCTGGTGTGGCCCTGGAGGACGTTCACCAAATGTCTCTGACCTGGACAGCTGCTGGGCTGAAATCGAGCTAGGCTGCCCTGCTGCCCGGCCCCGGCCCTGCTGCCTGGAGCCTTCCTGATCCTCCTCTGGGGCAGGTGAAGGCCTTCCCGTCTCTGCCAAGTCTGGGCTGGGCTTCCGTGGACGAGAAAGAGGGAAGCAGGTGGAAGGAAGGGGAGTGGGGTGGGTGCCGAGTGTCATAAAGACATTAAATATCAGAAACCACATTTCCTGCCCCAGGAACAAAGGATAAAAGTCACCAATAGCTTTTTTTCTTTAGTTCTCTTGTTTAATAGTCACTGTGTTCTTTCTCTTTTTAATCTTTTGTATTTACATTATCACACCCTTTCCCCTTCCCACCCGCTCACTCCCCCACTTTACCTTTCTACAAAGTCCATCTTCTGTCTTTCTCCCATTTCTCTTTTATTTTTTTATGATTTAGTTTTCTTATATTAGAGAACTGTGCTATATTTAACTTTCTGAGTCATTTCACAAAGCATAATGGTCTCAAGGTGCATCCATTTTCCTACAAATGACTCAAATTTGTCCTTCTTTATGGCAGAGTAGTACTCCATTGTGTTTATATACCACATCTTTTTTATCCATTCACCTGTGGTTGGGTATACTGGCTTCTTCCACGATTTGGCCGTTATCAGTTGTGCTGCTGTAAATACAGGTATGTGTGTATCTCTCTTATATGATGCGTTTAACTCTTTTGAGAAGATACCCAGGAGGAGTATAGCTGGATCCAATGGAATACGTATTTTCAGTTGTTTGAGCAATCTCCACACTGCCTTCCGCAGTGGCTGTCCCCTTTTACAGTCCCACCAACAGTGCTGGAGGTGCGTTCCTTTTCCCCCCACAGCCTCGCCAGCATTTGTTGGTTTTTTGAGTGCTTAATACCAGCCATTCTTACTGGCTTTAGATGGAGCCTAAGTGTTGTTTTGATTTGCATCTCTCCACTGGCTAGAGATGCTCTACGTTTCTTCATGTATTTATGGGCCATTCAGGGAAGTCTACCACCGTGTGTGTGTGTGTGTGTGTGTGTGTGTGTGTGTGTGTGTGTGTGTGTGCAAAGCACAGAGCTTTTGCTCTGAGTGGTGTCGCCAGCCCCTTTTTATTGTCTCTTTGAGACAGGGTCTTGCTAAGTTGCCTAGGCTGTGCCCAGCTTGCCTGTTCCCATGGCAGCTTCCCACATCCTGGGGTCATGAGCTTGAGCACTTACCTTGTGCCAAGTACTGTACAAGTTGAGCTGCTTTAATCACCTGTACTCTGTGAGATAAGGCACTTCAGTGGTGACTTCCCATTGTCATTGTTTTTAACTCTTAGGTCTCATAGCACTGGGGATTTAACCCAGGGAGCGCTCAGTCACCGTCCCAGCCTTCTTTTCTTTTTTTCTTTTTTTTTTTTTTTTATATAACTTTGAGGCAGGATCTCACTAAATTGCCTCGGCTGGCCTTGAACTTAAGGCTCTCCTGCCTTGAACTCTAGCTGGGCTCACAGGAGTGTGCTCAGCTGTTATTTCCTTCTCCTGTGGTCTGTGCAAGAAGTCACACAGTGGTGGTACTTGAATTTGAATCCAGGGAGGCCAGCTGTGTAGACTACATTCTTATTCTTTATTATTATTTTTTTTTTGGTAAGTGAGTATATACAAAACACCTTAACCACCATTAAGTGTGTATGTAGTTCAGTAGTGTTAAGCACCTCCACATTGTCCAGTGAAGAGTAGTTTCCTGTTTCCGCTCCCCCAAACCCCTGGCTACTGCCATCCTTACCCCCGTCTGTGATTTGGACACATGAGGTATCGTAATAAACAAAACCCATACAGTAATTTCCTTGTGTCGGGCTTATTTCTCTCAGTGTAATGTCTTCAGGTTTAATCCATGTTGTAGCGGGTATCAGAATTTCCTTTTTAAGGCTGAATAATGTTCCCTTCTACTGGAATGGCACATTCTGTGTATCTATCTGTGCCCTGATGGACACGAGGGTGGCTTCTATCTTCTGGCTGTTGTGCCCCGTGCTGCTGTGAGTACAGTGTCAGAGCTCCTGCTTCCTGTGCTGTGGGGTGGATGCTCAGAAGTGGAATTGCTGGATGGGGCACTGGCTGTTTTCTGTGAAGCATTTTGGGGAACTGTCATGCTGTTTTTCACAGCGTCGACACTGTTTTTCATGTCCTCCAGTGGGGCGCCAGGTTCCAATTTCTCCGCCTCCTCACACTTGTGACTTCCTGCTCACATCTTTTGGACACAGTCCCCGTGATCGGTGGGAAATGGTAGTCCCCTCCCATCACCCCAGATTCTGATTTGTGTTTCCCTCACGATTAGTGACATTGGTCTCTTTCTCGTGGTTGTTGGCCACGTCTGTTGAAAGGACTCTGGGTCTTACTTGTAACCTGCACAGCTCTTAGGCTGTGCAGTACCTGGGAGCTGTGGTTAGTATTCTGGGCTGGGAGTCAGGCATTGGGATCTGCTGTGTCAACAGGCATCCCGGCTCATACTATGGTGGCAATTGCTGTACACAGAGCTTATGCTGGAGTGAGGCACTCATAGAAGGCCTGTTATATAGTTGGGGAAACTGAGGCACAGCAAAGTTGAGTGTCCTACCTGAGATCTCATAGCAGTGGCTGTTGGGGCTGGGACTTGAGCCCAGTAGGCTGGTTCTGGAGCCTGTGCTACACCCAGCAGAAGAGGTTGGGGCTCTGGGTAAGGCTGCAAGGCTGTAGCAGCAGGGTTAGTGTAGCCAGTGTAACATCCACCACACAGAGTGAGTTAAGACGCTGTAACATACTTAACATTAGCTGTGAAAACGAGTTGACACGTGGTAACATCTCACGACAGTTCAGAGAGATTAGGTTTTCCCTCCTTTACTGTGAAGTGGTTTTGGTAGTTACTACTGTTCGTGTCTGGAGAAGGCTCCCCTCCCCTACCTCCTGTGTGGCCTCACCGCAAGGCCAGGTGGGGAGCCTGTAGCCCTCAGCTGAGGACAGTGGTCTTGTGTGTCTCTGTCTGAAATCCAGCTCCCAAAGAGCAGGAAAGCTTCCTGAGTCACTTTGTGCCTCGCTTGGCCCCACGAGACACAGAAGTGGAACCGGACCCTCTTTGGCTCGCCAGGCCTGAGCCTGGTGGCACCCTCTCCCCCCGGGTTATGGTGGCTTCCCTCCCACGGTGACCACAAGTATAAATGAGGCCACTTCCTGGCACTCAGGATTCTAGTTCTGACCACTGTACCTGCCCCTGCTGGCGATTACAGTTTGCGCAGTGTGGGCATCCTTGGGCCCTTAGTGTCACACTGGCTGCCTGGAATGCAGGACTGGCTTCATTCATAGAGCACAGGACCATCAGCCCGCCTAGCGACAGGGACAAATGAAAAAGGGGAGCCATTAGGCTGATTCTGGGGAAAGTACCCCAGTTGGAGTTTCTGCGTTACTTTAGGCAAGTGACTCAGCCTGTCCCAACCAGGTTTCCATTAGTCAAATAGGGATGACAGTAGAGTTTACCTCATGGGGCTCTTGAGACAATTAAAATGGGTTAATACTACAAAGGGGACTTTCCTGTGGCAGGCTCCGTGAACTTAACCGCTGTTCCTGTCACCGGGGTTGGGAAATCACTTTTCCCATCTCTCAGATGGGTGCACTCCCCTGACCCTATCTGAGGGACTGACCGCATGATCTTCCCCTGAGGATAAGCCTGGAGCATTGACAGAGGCTCTGGCACCCACCCTGCTGTCAGCGTGTGCTCAGCCAGGCCCTTCCTTGACTTACTTTCCCTCCTTTAGTTTAATATCCGTGCCTGCGGGTTCACTTGTCTGGGGCCTCAGCAGCCCCAGCCGGAAGTTGCATAAACTTGCTTACCTGAGCTCAGGAGGGCTGAGCTGGAGCTGGAGGTGCACGGGGCAGCAGCCAGCTGAGCTGAGGCGGCCAGGTACTGGTGGCCAGGTACTGGCGGGCGGGGGATGAGGGCGGGGTCGGGGGGCACGGGGAGCTGCCAGCTGGCCGAGGTGGGGCCAGCCCCAGCCTGCTGTCTCCTGGGAACAAGGAGTACTTAACAGGCTCTTGGGCCTTAGTGGGACTACAGGGCTTGTGCCTTCAGCTTGCTCAGACTCAGAGAGGCGGCGGGATGACGGGTGTCGCTCTGCTGGGGAGGGACCTCAAGATTGTCTGCAGAGCCAGGGAGGGCACAAGCCACCCTGAGGATCCAGTTTCCCCACTCCAGGTCGCAGCCTCCTGTGGCTAATGCGGTTGTGGGTAGCTGGGGGTGTGGGGGTCGAGGTGGATCTGTGAACTCTGGGCGTGCTGAGGAGGAGAGGTCTGGTCTTGTGCCTTGTTCATTTGGGGGCATTGGTGGGCCACACTGAAGATCCGTGCCCAGGCCATGTTCCATGAGAGGAGACCTCAGAAAGAACATGAGGTCCCACCTGGCTCCTGGGTGCCGGACCTCACTTCGCTCAGAGCTTGTCCACCAGTGACATGGGGCTTGTGTGGGTCAGAGCACTGACTGACCTCTGCCCTGGGCCTCCTCTGTTCCTGGCACAGACCCTGGCAGATGCTCCTGGAGCACCTTAGAAACCCCTGAGGAAGCCGCTTGCTCCTCGGAAGTCTTATAAAGCTGGGCTCCTGGTTCCAGGCGTGCCACCCTGTCCCCAGGTGCTGTGCATGCCCTTTACCTGTGTAACCTGTCCCTGCCTACTGTGACCCGAAGATGCAGGGAGGTCTATTTTTAACTGCATTTCTCAGATAAGGAAACCAGGACTGTCAAGAGGTAAAGAGGTTTGCGAAAGGCACTCGGAGGGCGGGTGACTGGCTGGGGACTCTCCGCAGAAGGCTTGGTGCTCCAGACTGTCCCACCCCAGGGACTGTGGCCCAGGTTTAGTAAGAGGGGTATTAGAGCCACAGGGGGCTTCTGCTCTGGCACTGCTGTGTGACCTCCTTCCTCCCTCTGTTTCCACCATAGTGCCCGGGAGGGAACCACCTCCACTGGCGCCAACGAGTTGGACTGGTTTGGGTGGCAGCGGATGCCAGAGTGGGGGTGCAGGTGAAGAGGTGGGGCAGAGCCTGGCTACCTGGACAGGGCGCAGTAGTTCTTTTCGTGAGCCCTTTCCAGCTGAGGTCTTGGGGGCGGGGCCTGCTGTGAGTGTCGTGGACCTTCCTTTCCCACCTACTCAACCTATCACCAATTCCAGGCCCCAGCAGCACTGGCTCTGGGCCAGCAGCACCCAAAACCCTCTTCCCAGCTCCCCTCTGCTGCCCACGTCCCCAGCTGGGGCCTGGAGGGCAGACGGAAGGGGACAGAAGTGTTCGCAGGCATGTTTGTCTGTCCAGTGTATGCAGTATCTTTATTAATAAAATGTTATTAATGAATATGATCACAGTTAAGAACCTAAGTGTGTGTGCACTCAGCGCTGCCACCTCCTTGGAGCACAGTGCCCGCCGCCTTGGGCCCCATGCTGCAGTGGCTGGGCCCTCTGGTTTATCATGGTCTCGTGGGCCATGTTTCAGGCCATTTGCTGTGTTGCCGCGGTGTGTTGAGAGCAGTTTCACGAGCCTGAGATCAGGGGACAACCAGGGCCATGTCGAGCAGATGTTTTCGGGGGTGGGAGACATCAGAGTAAAACAACCACAGACACGCGGGGTGCGTTGCGTGGGGATAAGGAAAGAGGAAATTTTGTGTGTGTGTGTGTGTGTGTGTGTGTGTGTGTGTGTGTGTGTGTGTGTTGGGGATGCTGAGGGGAAGCACAGTCGGGATTCCTGTTGTCAGGGTTGGCTTCATTTCAGTTTTGTGGCTTGTTTTTCTGCCCTGGGATGTAGGACAGTCACTTTTCAGAGTCTCAGTTTCTCCATCTTCAGAAAAGAGTGAAGTGCCCCAGGTGTGTCGGTGGTTGCAGGAGAGGGTGTTGTCCGATGTGTGGCACACAGTGGGGAGTCCCGTGTGCACCACCCTAATCCAGCCCGATCCTCCTAGGTTTCCGGCACCTCTGGGAGGCTTCCCGCAGAGCGCCCAGCCCTGGTAGAAATGGCCTGGTACAGTGGGGACACTCATCATGATTGAGAACTTGACGTGTGGCCAGTGTGATTCAGGAACTGAACTTTAAGTTTTTGGTTACGTGTAAAGTTCAGGATGAATAGTCACACGGGGCTGTTGGCCTGGCATTAGGTGGCTTAAACTCCAAGTCCTCCAGGGTCGCCTAGATTAAGTTGGGATTTGGTGTGTAGGCTTTCTTTCTCTCTTTTCTTCTTTCCTTTTTTTTTTTTTTGAAGCAATTTTACTCTGTAGTCCTGGCTACCCTTGAACTTACTATGTAGCCCAGACTGGCTTCCAACTCACAGGAATTCTCCTGCCTCAGCCTCCCAAGTGCTCAGATTGCAGGCATGTGCCACCACACCCAGCAGTGGGTGGATTTTCTTTTGCCCCACCTCTGAGTGGTTTGGAGGGCAGGGGAGAATGAAGGTGCTTTGTGGCCAGGGGCCTTCCTTGGAAACAGGGTCAGGGTTGGCTCATACCCGGGACATCGGGCCCTGACACTTTGACCATGTGGATATGGCCTCCTGCCTCTGAGTGCCCATTCTGTGGCTGCTGGCATATTGGGGCCTGCTGGGTGCCCCTGCACAGGGAGATAGCATCCTTGGAGTAGCAGAGCTCGGGACTGACAGGCACCCATGCGTCACTATGGGCCTGGTCTGCGCTCCCATACTGGAGGCTGATGGGAGTCTGAACACCGCTGGGGCGGGGTTGGGGTTTTCTGCTCCTACCCTATACACTATGCTTCTGAGCCTGGGGCCCGGCAGGCCCAGGCAGGCGCATGGCACAGGGTAGCTTCCTGCTTGAGTGGGTGAAGGGCAGAGGTGTTACCAGGCTCCTGCGGGCAGCACAGAGGATGCAATAGGAGCCCCCACTTGGTCACCTAGCCCTATTGCCCCTGTCACCGGCCACGGCTGTGCCTGGAAGCAGAGCCACCCGTCTGGGTCTGGTTAAGCGCTGTACCTCCTTGAGCCTGGGCTGTTGAGCCAACACATCCCGCTGGGGCTCCCGCTGCAGGCCGGAGGCGGCTTTGCTTCCTAAAGAGAGCCAAGCCAGGACTTTTCCCTCCACCACCTTTCCTTTTTCTTTGCCCTGCGCTGGGTAGGTAGGAGGGTAGTGTGGGTGGGCCCCAGACCCTTGGCGGCCGTTACGGCCTGCTGATTGGCTTCCTGCGAGGCGGGGGCGTGGCCTTGAGTTTATATCAGGGCGCGGCGTCCCAGCTCCCGCAGCCTGGCTGGGCCTTTGTCTGAGCCTTTTCTCTGCCCCGCTGCAGCAGCCGTCGTCCGCGCCCAGCTGCCAGCACCGCCTGGATCTGTGTGCCCTGTTTCAGGTCTCCACGGAAGCAGGCCTTCCAGGTATGTGACAGCGATGCCGGTAGACGCGCTGACCCCGGGAGGCCCTGCTGCGCCCACCTTACCCTTCCGCCCAAGGACCCAGGTCCCTGGCTACCTGTTACGAAGGCCAGCGGCCGGCGGAGCCACGAAGCCCAGCGCCGTGGAGCGCCTGGAGGCCGACAAGGCCAAGTACGTGAAGAGCCTGCGTGTGGCCAACACCCGCCAGGAACCCGTGCAGCCGCTGCTGTCCAAACAGCCCCTGTTTAGCCCAGGGACCCGCCGGACAGTGCTCACGCCCAGCCGCCGAGCCTTGCCTGGCCCCTGCCGCCGGCCCCAGCTGGACCTCGACATCCTTAGCAGCCTCATCAACTTGCGTGACAGCCCTGTCTCCCCTGCCGAGCCCAGCCGTACCCCGGGCTTGGTGGAAGGAGCCCCCCAGAGCTCCCCAGCCACCCCTCCACGCCCGTCGCCCAGTACGGCAGCTGTCCGCCGAGTGGACGTTCGGCCCCCGCCTGCCTCACCTGTGGGGCCCTGCCTGTCACCAGGCACCTCCGCTGCCTCCAGCCCAGCACGACCGCCGGGCTTGCAGCGTTCCAAATCGGACCTGAGTGAGCGCTTCTCCAGGGCAGCTGCTGACCTCGAGCGCTTTTTTAACTTCTGCGGCCTGGACCCAGAGGAGGCACGTCGGTTGGGAGTGGCCCACCTGGCACGGGCCAGCTCGGACATCGTGTCCCTGGCGGGGCCCAGTGCGGGGCCCGGCAGCTCTGAGGGGGGCTGTTCTCCCCGCAGCTCTGTCACGGTGGAGGAGCGCGCCCAGGAGCGGGTCCCCTACGGCGTGTCGGTGGTGGAGCGCAACGCCCGTGTGATCAAGTGGCTGTATGGCTTGCGACAGGCGTGGGAGACCCCAGCTGTAGAGGGCTAGGCCGTTGCTGATGCTGGAATTTGCCACAGGATGGATGTTGGGAAGGCAGCTGGCCCCTGACCTCTCCTGCAACTTAACCTGTTTCTGTGCTGACCGGAGCCAATCTCCTGTGTGGACTTGGGTGCAGAGCGAAAGGCTTATAGTTAGGCCACGGTCTGACCCGGAGAGAGTTGCTCTTGACCTTGGACCACCTCCTGCATGTACAGGGTTTCTTAAATGAGTGTTTCTCCCGTTGGTGCTTCTGGAGTGTTTAGCCCTCCCCCTAAAAAGTGAGGGGTCAAGAGGCCCGCCGAGCCTGTCTGTGCAGTGGCTGTTTTTTTTCCTTCCTTGGCTTCTGTCTTTTGCTGACTTCCTTTTCCTTACCCCGTGGGTCCTGGCCTCCTGGGAACGCCCCCAGGGTGGGGGTAGGGGGGAGGGCCGGTGTTACTCTTCCTGTCTATGGCAGCTGGCCTCAGCAGGTAGACCAGAGGGGGAACTGTTGAGGGGCATGCACCACACAGGCGGGGCTTCCCTCCTTGGTTAATAAATGCAAATGCTTGTTTCTCTAGGGCTGGGCCTGCAGACTCTTCTGTGTTCACGAGGATGGGGGTAGGAGAAGTCTTGGGGTGGGGCTTTTGAATCTGAATAATTGCTCACCCTAAGATCTGGTGGGGCAAGAGGTCAGATGATGGCCTGGCCTGAGTTCTGCACCTGAACCAGTCCTAGCTCCTCTGACTGGAGCCTACTTCATGGAGTGGGCAGACGTGGCAGCACACAGGGCTCTTCTGCTCCAAGAAGGGGGCAGGAGGGGATGGTGGCTGGTGAGGGGCACGGATACCCCTCCCGCCTTGGAAGTTCCATCTTTCCCCAACCCTGCTTAGTCCCAAGGGGGCCGGAGCCTCAGAAAGGGCAAGCCCCGAGCTTGAGGTCATGCGGGCCACAGTAGGGTAGAAGTGAGAGGAGGAGGAGGAGGACAGCACAGAACAGGTGGCCTTGCCTCTACCTTTGGGTGATCCTGGACAAATCAGTGGGCCTCCAGTATTCCAGGGTTTAGGGAAGGGGGAGGAGGGGGCTGCCGTGGGCTTTGGGGTGTTGGCTCCTTCTGGTCTCCTCCTAGCTTAGTTACCTGCTAGGAGTTACCTGCCAGGAGGCCTAGTTACCTTGTAGGCACTGGTGAAGCAGCCAGGGCTAGATGGGACACTGGCGCTGCCCCCAGGGTGGCAGTGGGAGGGCCACGTGCTGTTTCCTCTGGAGCAGGCTGCCTTGGCCGTCACACTCAGAAGCAGGAAGTGCTAATGGGGCCTCGTGACAGGTTTGATGTAGGTTTTATTTTAAGCATAAAGAGGAGATTTCCGTTGGGCTGTTGACCAACATCCATGTCAGCCCAGCTGTCTGTCTGTCTGTCTCTCTGTCCATACCCATCCCCCAGGGGCCTGGGTTGGGCCTGGGAAGGTTGGGGATTGAGGGAGAAATTGGGTAACAGGAGAAGGTTGGTGTTTGAGCTCACCGGAAGGGGCTTTACCCTCCTTGTGATGGGGAGACGGAGGCACAGAAAGGTGTCCCACAGTTTTCACACTTCCGGAGCTGGAACTTCTGGGTCCTGATGTTAAGGAATCGTGGGATTGGAGAGATAATCTGGGCCAGCCCCCCACCTCACCCTGCCCTGGGAGACCCTGTAGGACCCACGTTCTCCCACCATCCAAGAAGATGGGTGGGCTGGCTGCATTCTGCATGTGAAGAAATTAAGATTCAGGTCCCAGGACTGACGGGTGACCCTGTCATCCTGTTATCAGTGCTGGCCTAACTCTCCCACCGAATTTTTTTTTTTTTTTTTTTGGAAATAGCATCTTGCTTTGTAGTCCAGGCTGCTCTTGAATTTACTATGTAGCTCAGGCTGTCTTTGAATTCATGTAATCCTCCTGCCTCAGCCTCCTGAATGCTGGATTGCAGGAGTGCGTCACCATGTTTAGCTAATCTTCATGTGGTGCTGGGGAATTGAACCCAGGGTCTTGCACATGCCAGTCAAGCTCTTAAACCTCTGAGCTACACCTAGCGCTCACTGAATCCTTAGGGTGACTTTTAGAGGTGAGGTTTTTATCTTAGCAATGACGTTGAACTTGGGCTGCATGTCCACAGGACAGCCTGAGATGACCTTTGGCCTGCCAGGATTCTAGTCGGCGCATCTCCCCTCCCTCCTGCCTTGTGACAGTCTTTTCTGTGGGCCGCCGAATTCTTGAGCACTCCAGCAGTGGGTAAGACAGAGAAGGGGCGAGAGGGCAGCGAGCACGTCACGTGGCCTGCAGCACGCAGGTGTGCTCAGGACTTTGCTCACGCCCAGTGCCGTTCCAGGGCTTAGGCTGGTCCAGGCCGCGAAGGGTGCTGTGAGAATCTCTTGCCAAGAGAGCGGGACAAATTCTCGAAAGTGACAGAGATGCCACCTGATTTCTCCAACAGATGCTGCCAGGTCTTTGGGAGGTTTCCCCCTTCCCCAGGGTGCGGAGCAGCCTTGCCTGGCGTGCAGGGGATCTGTACAAAGAGCAGGCTGGGGCTCCTGCCTCTGCAGACACAGACAGCCCTTCCGTGGCCCACCCCCAGTTGGAAGGTGAGCCCCCGGAACAGCCGCTGCGGTGCTCAGCCCTCCGAGGCCTACAGCTGCTGTGGGGCTTCCTGGGGCTGCCCGCCTCCAAGGGGCCCTCCAAGCCAGCCTACCCCAGCTGCCTGGCTGCTAATTAGGCAGAGATGAGATCTGCGCCCTGATCCACTTCCCACCGGCTAATTACACACACGTGGGTTTGAGAGACGGCAAGCTGGCTGCTGGCTTCTGTCGCGGAGGTGTGGTGGACTTCAGGGAAATTTCCCCTGGCCTCAGTTTACCCTTTTGGTAGGCATAGGATGCAGCTGCTGGGGCAGTTGCTGGTAAAATGGTCCTGTTTCTGCTATGGAGGACGCCCCTGCCCTTGGCATCCTGTGTACAGGGGAGCGTGGGGAGCATTAGGCTATAGGTCCCTGAGCTCTGGGAGCCCAGGACAGGGTGGGAGTGGGAATGTAGTTGAGAGTGTGGTGACAGGTGCCCCCCCCCCCCCGGAGGCTTGGGTCCCCCAAGACAGAGCAGCCCATCCAGGTTCTTAACAGTAGAATATCACTTTTCAAGTAATACTCTCATCTACTCCTGCCAGCACTGTATTGAAAAATTTGAAACATACAGAGAAACTGATAGAATTTCGTAGTAAGGACCCGTGTCCCCACGTATCAATGTGTGTTGTTCACGTTTTGCTCTCCCTGTCTGTCTGTCCCTCTACCCATCCATTAACTGATAATTTATTTTAAGCTCATCAAAGTTGGTTGCAAACGTCAACGTGCCACTTCCTCTAAGACGTTTAGTGTGCATATCATTAGCTAGGATTTGTTTTGTTTACTTTTTTTAAAGTACTGGTTATTGTACCGGGACCTTCACATGGAGATATCTTATCAGACTTTTAAACTGTATTTTATTTTATTTTATTTTATTTGAGTCAGGATCTTGCTCTGCAGTCCAGGCTGGTCCTGAACTCACTGTGTCCTAGAACGCATGGCAGTCCTCCTGCCTCAGCCTCCTGAGTGCTTAAAGCATACACCACCACACCTGGCTTACAGGCTGCTGGGTACTTGAGCTGGTGGCCTTGCACTTGCTGGGAAAATGCTTTGAGTGCTGAGCTATGACCTGGGCCCCTGTTTTGTTCTGAGATACTGTCTTGCTAAGTTATTAAGTTGCCCTGGCCGGGCTGGACTGCGGCTGTCTTCCCAGAATCATGGTGCTCCTGCCTTACCCTTTTGCCCTCCCAGAATGCTTGAATTACAAGCCTGGGCCATCTTTCCTGGCTAGAGGTTAATACATTTTTTTTTTTTTTTTACTTTTTTCCTTTCTGTAGATAAAATTTACATACATGGGGCTGGAGGAATGGCTCAGCAGTTAAAGTGCTTGCTAGGCAAACGCTAAGTATCTGAGTTGATTCCCCAGTACCACATAAAGCTGGGCACAATGGCACACACCTGTAATCCCAGCACTTGGGAGGCTGAGGCAGGAGGACTGCCATGAGTCCAAGACCAGCCGGGGCTCCATAGTGAGTTCAGGACCAGCCTGGGCTACACAGCGAGACCCTGTTTCAAAAAAATTTACATATGTGAATGCACATCCCTTCTATGTATCATTTGCTGGTTTCGGGCCCCAGTGAAGATGGGAAACATCCCTGTCACCATAAAGTCCTGTTGTGTCCTCCTGACAGCTCCATGCCCATGTGCCTCTAGAACCAAAGATCACTAATGGAGAACACTCCCCTGCCTCGCCCATCACTTCCCTACTCTGTACACTTGAAAGTGATTGCCTTTCACTTTGTTTTTGTTTTTGAGGCAGGGTCACGGCGCTGTTCGGTCACCTGTAAGGTCCATGTCTGGCCCCCATGCGTGCATCCTGCCGCGGGGTTCCGTGGTCGTGGGGCAGGTGCACTCCCTCGGGGGGATCAGCGTGGAAGCTGTGGGCCTGCCCGGGCTCCTCCATGGACCCGGAGCCCCTCAGCTCGCGTGGCAGTCTCAGGCCCTCACGGAGCCCCGATTTGCCCAATATGCAAAAGGGGGATCATTTAGTCATTCTGCAATCACTCTGGAGCCGTGTGGTGTGGGGCTGGGTTGTGGGCACTGTGTGTGAATGCACAGCAGTGATCTCCTCATCCCTGAGGGCTCTTGGAGGGGTGGCAGTGAGCAGGGGCAGGTAGGCGATAGGCTCCTCGGAGGAGGTGCCGTGTTCCCGGGGCTATGCTGAGAACTTCCGTTCCTGTGAGGACGGACTGATTGCTGCTTTCCCCAGGCAGATCTGGAAGCTGGAGCTATCTGAGCTGGATATGACAGTTGGGTGGGATTTAACCAGGAGAAGAAAGGATAGGCAACGGTAGGCATTCCCAGTGCAGGGCACATGCAAAGCTTCTGTGGTGGGATGAGTAGATTTCAGGAACAGAGAGAAGGCAGGTGGCTGGAGCTGGAGCCCCTGGCCCTCGTTGCATGGTACCATGGGAGCCTTCGAACAATTAGAGGGTCTATTCTGCCAGACAACCAAATGACCTAACTGTGCCATCTGATCTAGATTCCTGGTACTCCTCAATCTCCCACTTATCCTTCTGCAGTCCTCTTGCACCAGGAGCACACCAGACACATTGCTACCTCAGGGCCTTGGCACCTGTTGTTTTCTTTGCTAGTAATGAACTGTTTTTTTTTTTTTTTTTTTGAGACAGGGTCTCACTCCATAGTCCAAACTGCTCCTGAACTCAAATTCATGGCAGTTCTCCTGCCTCTGCCTACCTGTTGCCTTCCCTGAGGGGCTGCCCTGCCTGCCCTACCCTCACAGATGGGCCATCTGCATCCGAATCTGCTTCCCTATTCCTTGCCGGTCTACCGGTCTACCATCCCTAGAAGGCAGCTCCCACAGGCAGGCGGTTGGGCGGGGACTTGGCTGTGCCCTGGGCAGCGTCCCAGCCTTGACAACGTCCAGGGGTGGAGGGAGGGGAGTGAGTGAGTGGCATGCTGGGAAGAACTGCCCCAGGACAGGAGGGGTCTGGGTTCAAGTTCTAGCGTGTCCCTGTGGTCTGGGGCTGCAGGGATGGTCTCGGGCCAGAAGGGCAAGCCCTTGCTGTGGACGGGCTGGGCCTGTGGGGCAGGAAGGGCACTGGGCCCCTTGCTGGCCTCCAGGGGTTTCAAAATAGCCCAGCTCAGCCTCTGCCCTCCTTTGCGTCCAGCTGGAGCCTGCCAGCCTGGCGCTGGGCTGGGAGTGGGCCACTGACAGCTGGGCCAGGCAGTTCCTGGCCGTCCTAAGGGCTCCGCGGCCTGTCAGACGTCTGACCTCCCTGCCCGCCTCCCGAGGCGCCCCTGGCGGCGCTCAGCCCCTCATCCCTCCCCTCTGCCCACCCTGCCGTCCTGGTGGTGTGCCAAGCTTTTCCTCAGTCTGTGTCTGAATCCCCCCTTCGTGGTAACTGCTCTCCTGGTGGGGACGCCGAAGTGCAGGCGGGGCAGCTGCCTCCCTGGGGTGACCCCAGGTGGACGGAGGGCCCTTGGGGCACAAGCCTGGGCCTGGGCCAGTCGACCCTGCCCTGTGGAGTGTGCGTGTGCATGCGCATGGGTTCTCTGCCCACCTCTGCCCCCTCCACACTTGGTGCGCTGCTGGGCCACCCCACCTTGGCACCTGCCAAGCTGCCAGAGGACAGATCTCTTCACCCTTAATGGATACCATCAGGCCTAATGGCACATGCGGTGCCCGGCTTCCTCTTTACTGACATTTGAACATTTAAACTGCTGGAAGAACAGTGTGTTCAGAGCGACTAATAATGCCTATCCCCTGAGCCGCTAGCGCCTGTGCGACCCCCGGACGGCCACATGCTGCAGGGGGCGCATCCCCAGGAAAAAGGCTCACGTGCAGAGCGGGCACCACTCTGACCGGGACCTGTGTGATGAGGGTTACAGCCAGTGAGGGCAGACCCAGCACTCACCCATGCAGGGTTGTGCCTGGTAGGTGTGACGCCCTTTCTGTTCCCCTTGGATAGGTCAGCGGAGAAGGGGGGTCCCTGCTTGGCCTCTCAGCGCCGCTGGTACGTGCCGTGCCCTCATTCTTCCAACTACTTACCTCCAAAAACACTCTCCTGCAGAGCACAGAGTCATTGTGTGTAGTGGAAAACGTAGGAAAGGTCCATCCACAAGAAGAGTTAGTTCCACCTCAGCCACACAATGGAATCGTATGCAGCCGTCAAAAAGACTTGGTGAACATGCCAGAAGTGTGCAGGTTAGCAAGCAGAGCAGGATGTGGGTCACCATGCCTGGTGTCTGCTGTTGTAAAAACAGTAATCCATGTCCCTGAGGCTTCCCCAAAGAATCCCAGGGGACCCTGCCTTTGCTGCTCCTGGGGAGGGAAACCGGCTGGCTGGGGTCAGGTGTGGGAGGGAGACTCGCTTTTACTTTTTGAATCATATGAATGTATTATCTATGCAGAAATAAATACAAATGAACTTCAATTAAAGTGAAAGAAAGCAATCAAGGATCTAGAAGCAGCCAGGCAGCCAGTCCTGCCTGCAGTGCCAGCTGGTCCCCACGTGCCACCTCGGGCCGCTGCCTGGGTGCTGCTTGGCCTGGGGTTGTGGCTCTACCCGCTGCAGCAATGTTTTGGTTCCCACATGCAGATCACCCACTGAAAGCCCTGGTCAGTGGTGTTAGGCTCCGGGCTGGGCTGCCCGCCAGGACTGGAGGTGGGTGCGACGTAGCTTTGGGAATGGCGTCGTCCGAATGCCTGAGTGATGATGCAGACCGGACGGAATGGTGACACTCCCCACAGCCTTCTGGGCCCTGCCAGTCTCGTGTTTGTTTTGCGCCCGGCTGGTGGGTGTGCAGCCCTTCCCAGCTGCCAACCCACCAGCTCATTGCTTCTGAGCAGGCTGGCACGTGAGCACACTTGGGTGTTCAGTTCAGTTTTATTTTATTGATTCATTTATTTTCAGTATTGAGGATGGAATCCAAGGCCTTTGTATGAAGCTATACCCCTGCCCCGTCTTTTCTGCTCTAGTCCAGGCTGGTCCAGTGCTTACTATGCAGCCTAGGCCCCAGGCTGGCTTCAAACTCAGGGCAATCCCCCCGCGTCAGCCTCCCAAGTGCTAGCATTACAGGTGTACGCCATCATACCCACCTCGTGTAAGGCTGGGGAATTGAACCCAGGGCCTTGCACGTGCTGGGCAAGTGTTTTCCCACCGAGCTCTGTCCCAGCACCGAGCTCACTTTGTCTTTTAGTTTTCATCTTAAGGCAGGCTCTTTCTTGGTTGCTAAATTGCCCAGGCTGGGCTCAAGCTTGTGATCCTCCTGCCTCAGCCTCCCGGGGTGCTGGAATTATCAGCCTGTGCCTGGCTCACCTTCCCCCGTGAGAGCGGAGCCGGGCTATGGGGCAGCAGGAGACAAGGCAATGGCCCTCGGATTCTGGATCTACCCTGAAGGAGGGGCCCTTGGGGAATGTCAGAAGTGACAGAGGGACACAAGGAAGGGAAGGGCCTAAAGTGATCTCTCGGGACTAGGGGTGACCTCCAAGACCCAGCCAGCACAGAAGTGTCCACGTCTGGCCAACCACTCCAGAACTGAGCTCTGCAGGTGACCCGGGGGAGCTGGGAATGGCCTCCACGCGGGCCCACTCTGCCACGGGGCTTGGGTTCCTGCCTGCAGACGGTAAGATGACACACGGTGTCATGTGAAGTCACTGAGGTCGTGATTTGTTAGGCAGCCATATGTGGCTAATGGGGGCGTCACTGGGGAACAGCTCTGGACTCCAAGCCTCTCCCGACAGATGGGGAAACTGAGGCCGGCCCAGAGAGCCGACGGGACTTGAGGCTTATTTCTGCAGGAAGCCTCCTGGGGAGAAGCTGCCTCGACCCTGAAGGCCCTGCTGTCCTATCCTCTTGGCTCCTAGCAGGCCTCCCGCCACGTCCCCAGGCAGCGCAGCCAGGAGAGAGGAAGAGACAGGGCCTCCAGGGCCTGCTTGGAATTGGGACTCTGGTGGGAGGGGACACGGCACAGGTCCTGCCACTCCCGGCGGTGGGACTCTGAGCAGAGGACTGCCCTGTGCTGGGCTGCAGTAAACACACCTCTGCAGTGGGGAACCCGTGCCTCCCTCCAGCTGGTCCCTGAGCTAACGTCCCTGGAACTGTGGAATTGGGTTTCCTCAGCCTCTCCATGTGGGTCTCAGTTTCCCCATCTGCAAATCACTCTGTGTCTTACATGTGTGTTGGGGAACCCCGAAGGCTTAACAGTTAACCATTTTAGGGTAGATATTCAGGCCCTGTGATTTATTTTCTGTGTGGCCTTGGAAAAAGCACTTAGGCTCTCTGAGTCCCAGTTTTCTCACCTGTGGAACGACACGACCAATAACACGATGATCACATGAGGGGCACACAAGCCAGACCCCAGATGGGAGCCGCTAGCCAGTTGTTTCCTGTTCTTCCTTCTCCAGCCATGCCTGCTGGAAGGGGCGCCAGCACCCCCGGGGTGGGCGACGTTCAGTTTCTTGGGGACAAATGTGAGTTGGGCCAGGCTTGGATACATTCCAGGTGAAAAACAAACAAAACCCCCAAATCCTTCTCCTTCCTGCGCTCTGCCCTGCATCCCCTGAAGCCAGGCCTGGGGCTGCAGGGCTGTGCACGCTCCCAGGCAGATTTGGGAGGTAAAATGGGCCCTTGTTTCTGTCCCAGTCCTCGGAACGACTCCCTGCTTCCTCGGGGAGCAGCGGCAGCCAATGCGTACGTGTCCGGATGTAGTAATGTGTGTTACAGACCCAGCGTGGCTGCCCACGATGTCCCCACCGGCCCTGTTTGAATTACGCACTCTGCCCTCTGGCCGTGGCGGATCGCTGGTATTGATAGACCATGGCGTCGGGTAGGGGTTCAGTCTTAGGAGGGGACTCGCGACTTGAGTGGGGGTTGGAGGCGATGGGGTACGCATGTCACCCTGGCTAGGCCCTGGAGGAGGAAGCCAGGGCCCCCTCCACCCTTGCCTGGCAAGTAGCTTGCAGGCCTTGCTCTTTCCTGTCCTGGGGACCTGGCCATGTGGCCACCCTGTACCCCTCAGTGTGGGGGGGCAGCTTGGGGTGCAGCAGTCTTCAGACTTACTGCGTGTGTCTGTGGACAAGTCACTTAGCCTCTCTGTGGGGTACTTAGGTGAGCAGGTAGAGAAACCGAGCACAGGAGAGCCACACAGTAGGTTTAGAGTGGAGCAAGAGCTGAGTCCTGTGAACCCGCAACCCCGGCAGGTGCTTCCAGGTTGGAGGCCTTTCCCCTCCCTGTCAGCGGGATCTGCTTGGCCCAGAGGAGCCCTGGTCCTTAGGGTCCTCTCGCCCCTCACCCCTTCCTCTTCCAGACACTGGTCACAATGTCTCAATATGAAGCTGGACACACTGAGTCCAGAGAGGGACAGGGACTTGGCCAGGGTCACGCAGCCCAAGTTCCTGGCTGAATTAGACCCAGGCTGGGTCGGAGAGCTGGAGCTCTTTTGAGATCTGAAGCTGGGAGCGTGGGTTAATGTTTCTCCCTTGGGATTTGGAAATGGTTAGCTTTCATTCTGAGAAGAATCCTAAAAGTGTAACTCAAAGACACCATGCCAGCTGCCTTGGGTTAGGATGTGGGGTCGCTTCGCACCGAAGGATCACAGGGCTGGGAAGGAGCTCAGGGCCAGGCACGTGCTTGCTGTTCTCGGCTGTTTCTCACTTGGAGCTCAGAGGAACCGATGGGATGGTTGCTGCTGGTGTTCTGATCCTCCTACAGGTTGGAGGTAAGGCCCAGAGAGGCTGAGTAACTTGCAGTAAGGTCTACAGCCAAGACCTGAAGGGAACAACACTTGCAGAGCTTGTGATCTCGCCTGCTGGGTCTCACCCCGTCCGGCCCAGTAAGGGCAGAGGTGGCTCTGACATGCGAAGGTGGATTCTTGCCACGGGGAGGCCACTGAACGCAGAGGTGGAGGGTGGGGAGAGATTCCGCCGTGGGTGAAGCAGAGCCAGGAGGTGGGAGGACAGCCACCAGCACACGGCCGGGTGGCATTGAGGGACAATGAGAGGCATCTTGGGGTGTCCCACATTCACGGCACCAGTGGAGATTCAGGTTCAGCAAAGCCACATTGCCCAGAAACTCAGTGTCATCTCCGTGACAGGGCAGCGCAGCCCCAGAGGGCCGTGGGTGTGAGTGTCCTGCTTCAAGCCTGTCCTCCCCCTTGCCTGGGCCTCATGCTGGGGGCAAGTCCCTCCACCTGTCTGTCCCTCCATTTTTTTAAGGTCTCAAGTGGAATTTATATCAGAACCTGTCAGACTGCTAGTTCCCTATACAATTCCTTTCTAACTTTTTTATATTTTGACCAAAACCTGATTTATTTGTTTCTGGTGCCAGTACCTCCCAGAAGACTATGTTTTCAGCCTCTCTTGAAGCTACCAGTTGTCAGTGAGTGGAAATTGTTAGATGCGAATTCTGGAAAACATCCTCAGAAGGACCTGGTACAGCTGGGAGGAGGAAAGCTTTTTTTTTTTTTTTCTCAGCCCTTTATCTCTCTTCTTGTGTGGGATTTAGGCATTATGGGTGGAACTGCAGTTGTCATGTTGGATCAAGAAATGAACTTGAGGGTCTAGAGGACTAGCACAGTGGTTCATTGGTTAAAGTGCTTGCCTAGCACACACAAGGCCCTGAGTTCGATTCCCTAGCACCGCGTAAGCCAGATATGGTGGCGCACACCTGTAATCCCAGCACTTGGGAGGCTGAGACAGGAGGATTGCTGTGAGTCCAAGGCCAGCCTGGGCTCCATAATGAGTTCAGGACGAGCCTGGACTACAGAGTGAGACCCTATTTCAAAAAAAAAAAAAAAAAAAGAAAAAGAAAAGAAAAAGAAAAGAAAAGAAAAGAAAGAAATGAACTTGAGGATGGATTGCCATGAACCTGGAGGAAAGCAGGAGTTGGCTGGCATCCCGGAGGCGGTACCAGCCCTGACCACCTCTGTCCCAGCTTCTTTTTATTAATAAAAATGAACCTTTCATTTTAGAATGGTTTTAAATTGAAGAATTATTGCAGAGATAGTACAGACAGTTCTTTTATATCCACTTGATTTCTCCTGTTGTTAACATTTTATATCAATTTGGTTCCCACACCGCCATTAATGAGCTAATCTTGTTATATTATTAGTAACTAAAAGGCCCCTAGTTCACTCAGGTTTCCTGGCTTTCTCCTTGTGCTGTCCTTTTTCTGTCTCAGGATCCAGGACATGCAGTCATGGTGGCTCCTTAGGTTGTGACAGCTTCTTAGGTCTTTCTGGTTTTTTTCGTTTTTTTTTTTTTCTTTTAACTTAGAAGTTGTGGAGAACAAGTGGATTGGTGGGTAGCATGTCCCTCAGCTTGGGTTATTGGCTTATGTTTGGCTCTGATTTTGGGAGGAAGTCTGTTGGGGCGAATTTCTTCCTCCTCACAGCAGGTCGGGGCGTAAGCTGCCAACTGGGCTGGTCACCAAGGACACAAGCCCTGGCGGGCGTCTCCACTGTGACAGGACCTTGTCTTCTGTTCCGTGCTGTACTTACTCAGGGGAAGAAAACCTTCCATGAGGCCAGGCTTGGGTTGGGCGGGGGTGTCCGCTTCCTCGGGCAGGTCTCTATGGGCGTTCTCTGGAACCCGTCTCGCTGTTTATTTAATCATTTCTTCTGTCCAAATGGACACCTGGGTATTAATTTATTTGAGGAGTTATAGTCCAGTCCTACTTTCTTTTTTGCACGAATTGTTCTTCTGTCTTGGAGCCCTTTGGCTGGCTTCGTCGCCTCCCTGACACGAAGGAAAAATAAACAGGGGACGAAGTTTTGCACGGACAACCCAGGCTTCATCCCTTGGACCTGGACTTGAGGCTGACACCTGCTTGGCCGGTGGGAAAGGGCCGAAACTGGACACTGGGGTGTGCGTCTTGAGGTGTGCTCTTTCTCGGTGTGGGTGTGTATGTGGTACTCAGGATGGAACCCAGAACCTTCACACTGAGCTACATTCCCCAACACACTTTTGAGACAGGATCTCACTGAGGTCACTAAGTTGCCCAACTGGGGCTCAAATTTGTGATCCGCCTGCCTCAGCCTCCCAGAGTGCTGGGATTATCGGCCCTTGCCAGCAGACCCAGCTTGAAATGTGCTCTTTGCTTTTGGGGGAGCCGGGGCTGGCCGGGCCAGTGGGCCAAAGGGTGAGAGGCCCTCAGCCTAGCCCCTTCTGCACCCTCACCTGTGGTCAGCCGGCAGCCTGTGAGCCACCCTGCAGGTACGTGGCTAGTGAATTAGGGGCAGGCTGTCCCACAGAGCCACCCACTCGTCCTGCAGGGCCACAGCAAATCAGTGGCTGCTTTGGCTTTGGCTTAGGACTAGGGACATGTGTGAGTCCCTGGCCTCATACATGGTGCACCCATAGGTTCTGCTGTGAGCTAGGCCTTCCCTGAACCCTTCAATAGCTATTTGAAGCCGCTAAATTTTGGGACAGTTTTTCATGTGGTGCAAGCTAACTTTGAAACAAGCCACTTTTGGGGGGTAAGTCTATTAGTTGAATTTCTTATTACCTGCAGTCAAACCTAATCCTAAATAGATAACAGAATTTCTGAGGAAGTTGTGGGCATTGAATTACGGAGGCAGGGAAGGTATGTGTAGCGGAGTTTGGATGAATAACCACTACGGATTATAACCAAGGAAACTGGTCATGGTAATTGTTACTATTGCTGGTTCCCTGTGTGTTACCATTTGACTTGTAATTTTGCTTTAGTTCTGTTGTCATTTGAGTATTTGGGGCTCAGGGAGGTGACACCGCATAGAGCACACACATAAATGATTTCTGCTGAGGATTCCAGGCTAGACAGCTGGCCGATCGCTCTGGAAGGGATGGGGGACGCAGCCAGGGGCCCGGGGCTTCTGACGGAGTAGGCAGGCAGAAGCTCCTGTGGAATTGGCTGGGTGCGCAGATCCACTCAGGAGAGGGTGCTGCCAGCATGGTGGGCGTCAGACTTGAGGACGCCTCTGGAGAAGGCAGGCAGGAGCGAGGCCCGAGATGCTGGTGCCAAGGAACCGGGCCCCCCCAGGCAGGATGGGCAAGGGCAGATGCTGGATAAGTCTTCTTTACCAGCCAGGGGACTTTCAGGCTCCAGGTTAGGGTCAGCAGCCACAGCCTGAGCTTGTGAAGGCCCCGTGGTAAGGCCAAGGGGTGGACGGGGGAAGCTAAGGCCTCCTCAGGAGGGAGATGGACAGGCGGCCCTGAGACATGGTGATGGCTGCAGGGCAAGGCAGTCTGGAGTCAGAGCCAGGGAGGGTCCTGCCTTCCCGGGCTCCAGCTCCTCCCAGTACACCCCAGCAGAAACCTTATCCCTGCGGGGGAGTTTCCGGTCCGGGCCAGCCTGAGCCCAGCTAATGCTCATGCCTTCTGCCTGGGTCATCAGGGATCACTTGGCCAACACAGACTCTCTGGGCAGGTGGTGTGACTCCAGAGCTGTCTCCGTAACCCCTCGCTGCGTGGCTTTGGTCACACGATGTCACATTCATGTGCCTGTTTCCCTACCTGTAAAAAGGGGGGTGGTAATACCTATCCTCTGACCAGAGGGTGGCAGAGCTTCTGCGATTCCACAGGGAAGTTTGCTGTCAGTCTCGGCAAGAAAAATGCGGAGACTCGTGTGTGTGGAGCCTGGTCCAGGCCCCGCTTTCTGTGGCCCAAGCAGCACACGGCCACCTAACCCACAGGGACCTGAGAGGCACTAGCATTCTCCCTGTATGGGGCAGAACTGGGGCTTGGGCCCAGCTCTCTGCAGAACCAGCGGGCAGCCAGGCCTGGTGGCATAGGCCTGTCATCCTAGCACTCTGGGAGGCCGAGGCAGGAGGATCATAAATTCAAGCCCAATTTGGGCAATTTAGCAACTTAGCAAGGCCGTGTCTCAAAAGAATTTGTCTGGGGATGTAGCCGAGTGTGAAGTTGCTGATTTTAACCCCCCAGGAGGAGGAGGAGGAGGAGCTACCAGTGGAGAACCCACTGACTCTGCTGCTTGCAGTACCCTTTCATTAGGTATCGATGCCTGGCAGAGACAGGCTCTTCTTCTAGGACAATTAATTGACGGTCACTTGGGACCCTCATCTCTCCAGCCTGGCAGAAGTGAGAGCAGAGCAGAAGGACTCAGCTGGGCGCTGGGGAGCTCTGACTGCAGGCCAAGTGTTTGGCTTTTTATTCTCAGGGTACTGGGGAGTGTAGGACAGGAGCCAGCAAACCCGGAGAAGTGCTCTGTCTGTCTTCCAGGCAGAAGAGGAGCCAGCCTGAGAGGCTGGTGCCGTGGGGATAAGAGCCGGCTAGGCTCTGATGTGACGGTGTATGTAGAATTTGTGTGGAGGAGGCAAACAGCCAGTGCCTGTAAGTCTCCTTGGTGACCCTCATGCTTTGGTTTGTCCCAGCTCCACGGTGAGTCCGGGATAGGTAGCTGGGTGCAGCTGGTGGGCATTGGGGTAGGGCTGGGCTCTGACCCAGGTGTGGGAAGTCACTTACTCCTTTGCTGCACACCGTAGGTGCTAAATAAAGGCTTGCTGGGCAAATGCTGAACTGCAGCTGACCCCCAAGTACCTTCCCCTGTCCTGCCTGAAAGGCACCAGCAGGACATTTTCTGTCTTGCCAGAAAGCCACCATGTCCACTGCATCTGGAGGGGAGGTGCTGTTTCCCTGATGGAGCTCAAAGGTGGTCTGTGCTGGGTCTGCTCAGGGAGGCGGGGACCTGGGGGCTGGGCAGAGGCAGGTGACATGAAGGTGTCCCTTGCTGGCCATGTGTCACCCGGGAGAAAGCTGGAAGACAAGGGCCCCCTGGCAGTAGGGCCAGCAGGGTCCTGGCTGGGCCTGGGCATTGGCTGCTGATGACAGGGCCATGGGGCCTTGTCGGGGCTGAGGAGGGACACAGTGATGGTGGCGGCATGGTCATGGCCTCTCTCTGATTCTGGCTTCTGAAACGCGCATGAAGAGCCTCTGGGGGTGGCCAGCTGCCCCCAACCATCCCCAGCTCAGAACCTGGTGCAGCGTCACTGTAGGCTGAGGCAGGGAGGGACGGAGGACCTGGCTTGGAGAGGAGGGATCTGAACTGAGGGGAAACACAGGCAGGATCTGACTCCCGGGGCCAGAAGAACCTGCAGCACAATTGTTAGCCAAGGACTAGCCTGAGTCCTGGTCAGGAGTGTTGTTTCTTTTTTTTTAATTTTTAAATTATTATTTTTTTGAGATAGGGTCTCTCTCTGTAGTCCAGGCTATTTCTCATCTCACTATGTAGCCCAGACTGGCCTTGAACTCATGGCAATCCTGCCTCAGGCTCCCGAGTGCTAGGATTACAGGTGTGCACCCCCACACCTGGCTTATGTGGTGTTGGAGAATCAAACTCAGGGCCTCATGCTTGCTAGGCAAGCATTGTAACCGCTGGGCTATTCCTCCAGCGTGTCTGCTTTGACCCATATTTCCTTACAGTTGGTTTAGAGGTTGTCAGAGGCCATCATTCTGCTCCTTGTCACCAGAAGGGTGAATTCAGCTGGGGGGATGGGAGGAAGTGGCTGGGCTACTTCCTCCTGAGAGGCAAGAACCCGCCTTTTCCTCACAACCTCCAGGTGGGACAAACAGGATCCATTTTCAGATAAGTAAATTTGGAGAAAGCTGTTCACTGTAGCCCCCTGGTGGACAGTCGCAAGGTTCGTGACCTCATTAAAGGCTCCGGTAAGTCCCGCACGTGAGCATGCCTATCGCCTCTGATGCAGCCTGCTGTTTCTCTCTGGGCTGTTAGGATAGCCTGCCGAGATGAGTGGGTCTCTCAGCCCCCGAAAGCCCTGAGGGACCATGTCTGGGGCCGGGCATTGGAGCCGAGGAGCGGTGACAGTGGAGGGCCGTGGTGATCACCAGTGGGACGGGTGCTACCCCGCGGCCTGGAAAAGCAACAGCATCTCCCGGCCCAGAAAGACAGGACCAGGAGCGCGGCAGGGAGGCGGCCGGCCCTGCAGTCCAGGGCTCTGGTCAGGGCTCCTCAGGCAGCTCCTGCCACTATGCCCCCCACTGCGGGCAGCCACCGGGGTTGCACAGGAGTCAGAATTCGGTCCAGGAACCAAGTTTCGTCTGACTGCAGTTGTCTCAGGGCACAGTGACCCTCGGTCCACCTGGCTGGAGTCCCTGCCGGCGGCGGGAGGGGAGGAGTGTGTAGGGGCGTCCTGGGCTGGGCGCCGGGCGTCCGGGGTCAGCGCGTGCGGCTGGCTAGGCGTCCACCGGCCGTATCATCATGCGAGTGCCGCGCAGCGAGTAGCTGGCGCCCCGGAAGTACTGCCAGCGGATACCGTTGAGTTTGCGCAAGTGGTGTTGTGCTGAGTAGTAGGCACCATTGAGATTGGACGGGCCGCAGGCGTCAAACCACCACCCTGTGGGCAAGGGGGAGGGTGTGGGAACACGGCGGGGTCGGGCTGCTACCCTGGGGAGGGATCAGCTGGCTGGGAAGGGGCGGGCTGGAGGAGAGTGGGGGGCAACAGAGCCCCTGCTCAGCGGGGGATCTGGGGAAGGGCAGCAAGGGCTCTGGCCACCCCTCCTCCCCTGCTCTGGACCCCCTGTGTCCCTCCGTCACTGGCCTCCCATCCCTCTGGCCCCTGTGATGGCAGCCCACCTCTTCTTGGTTCCTGGGGCCTACGTCCCCCTCCCCGAGGCCTTCCCACGGAGGCCTGGTCCTTTCTCCCTTGGGTGGCCTCTGTTTTGTTGCGATGTGCCCCTTTCCAGCCTAGGCCGTCCTTTCCTGCAGGCCCATCTCTCTCTGATCTCTGCTGCCCCACGTTTCCAGGTCTCTGCCTCATGTCCTGTGCCCTCTCTCTCCATCTCTCCCGGATGTCTGTCTCTGTAGCCGCTGTCCCCTTGTTTCTGTGTCTGCCAGCCTCTCTCGGCCTCCATCTGTCCCTCTCTGTGACTCATGTCCCTCCTACCTCCATCCTCCCAGCTTGAACTCATCTCTCACTCATCCGTCTTCCGCTGTCTGACCTCTGTCCCTGCCTGAGCCAGAATTACAGGAGAGCGGCTCCTCCGTCTCCCAGCCCGGGCCCTGGGGTGCGGGGGACTTCTCAGGCTCACAGTTGTGCCCAGTGTCTGAGGAAAGCTGGTGCCAGCTTTAGGAGATGCGACACAAGCATGTCCAGGACCCAGGGCACCCACCTCCGGACTGCAGCTGTGCGCAATTGCAATTGCAGTTGTCGTTGTCCAAGTCAAAGGTGCTGAACTTGGTGCCCGGGATCAGGCTGCTCTTCTGCCCCGCTGAGCCGCTGTGCCCGCTCAGAGAAATCCTGGAGACATCCGAGGCAGAGGGAGAGGGTGCAGAGTCAGCCAGGGCCGGATGTGGAGGGACCTGCCTGGCTCTTCACTACACTTTCCCGCACAGAGGAGTCCCGCCTGACAGCCTTCCTCCCTGCCACACCCACCACTGTGTGCTGTGCCTTCCCTGTCTCACAGGACCGGGGTGTGGAGGGGACTGACCATGACACGGCAAGGACTGTGGCTAACCATTTCTGAGCATCTCCCATGTGGCAGGCATTGCCAGAGTGCATTGCAAAGGTTTCCTTGTTTGCATGGAGACCTGCTGGCACCCCTCTCACAAGAGGAGACGGGAACCTGCCCAAGCCGGACCAGGACCCACCTGCATTCTGCCCACTGGCTCACCATCCTGTAGCCTGGCCCTGCCACAGCTTCTCATGTATACACGTCTCTCCCAGGAGGCCCTCCCTGACTAGCCTTTGTGGATCTGTGTCTGGGGCACCCCAGCCCAGGACTCTGACGTCCGCTGCCGACTGGGGAGAGAGAGTTATATTTCCTGGCCTGGTGCTGGTGGGCATTCCCAGCGCTGCACAGTGATGGTGGCTGTAAGCTTGCGGGGCTGAGTGCCTGGGTTCAAATCCCAGCTCTGTCTCTGAGTAGCTGCACACTGCTTTATATCCCTGAGCTTCAATTTCTTCATCTGCTCAAATAGCAGCAGATCCTGAACTGACTGTGTGGTCCAGGCTGGTCTCAAACTCACAGCAACACTCCTGCCTCAGCCTCTCGAGTGCTGGGATTACAGGTGTGCACCACCACACTCGTCTAATCTTTACATGGTGCTGGAGGATTGAACCTAGGGCCTTGTGCATGATTGGCAGGTACTTTAACCCCTGATCTATGCCTTGAGTCCAACAGTAGGAATATTAACGGCAGCTTTGTTCGCTGTGTGACTCAGTGACACCAGCATTTGACGTGTCCAGGGCAGTGGCAGTGCATGGTTACAGCTGGGGACATTTAGTGCTGGCTGTCACTCATCTTGGCACCCGTGGCAGAGCCTGGTCTGCACAAGTGGCTGAGGCAGGAGCTGGATTGAGAACAGTTAGGGTTTCATGGGGTAGAGGTGAATGGATAGCAGCGTGAATCTCCAGTGTGATTCAAGGAAGTGTGGGGATTGGGTCAGTCCTGTGGACTCTCTGTGCTGAGGCAGGGCATGACCCTCTGGGTCTCAGTGGCCATTACCAGCTATGAAGTCCTAATGTGTCTTAAAATGCCAGCCTAGATCCATGGACTGGTGTTGCATGTTCCCTGCCTGGCAAGGGGCACCCTGGGTTGGGGACTTACAGGCTGCCCATACACTCATGATTCTGGCTACTCCTTGTGGCCAGTAGGGGCTCCCCTGTGGTGGCTCAGTGATGTCAGCTCCTCCCTCTTGGAGGGGGAATGGGGATCTGTGACTTCCTGTGACCCCACATCATGGGCCAGGACACACCCACATGACACACTGTTTGGGTACCTATTCATGAGCTAGGACTGGGGACACATGAACACATGCATCTCTTGGGGACCCTATGTGAGACGTGCAAGTAACTAGAACACAGTTGCTCAGTAAATATTGACTCCCTCTCCTAGATATACTAAGGACCAGATTGAGGAAAGGATGGGAGAAATAGACAATTTCTAAGGAGAGAAAGAGGCAGAGGCAGAGGCTCTAGGGAACTTGACCTAGATTGCCCAAGTTCACAAGGAGAATGGCCACAGCCCCAGGAAGGGCCCAGGTCTCCCGCCTCCCTGCTGGGGGATGTTCTTACCTCACCCAGGGGACAGGAGAGACTGTCAAGCCACTTTTCCCTCTGGGTACATGACTAGCTTGGGGTGACTGACCTTGGAAGGCCCCTTCCTGCTCTGGACTGTGGCGTCAATGGCATTCTCTCTACTCCACCCAGCGGTCAGGGTGTGCTGAGTGCTAACCAGCCGCCTCCAGATCCCGTGACGTGCGCCCAAATGGGGGACAGATGGTAGGAAGGGAAGACGCCCAGGAACTGACCTTGGGACGGACTCTACAGGCACTAGCCCCTGGACTCCTGCCCGCACACCAGGACCCCCCCCACCACACCCACAGGCCTGGGCCCCTGGCCCACCTGTAAAATTGCTCCTCGCTGCCCAGCTGGAATTGTTCATAGTGGCTGAACACCTCGTGGCCTTCCCAGTCCTGCATGTGCACGCGCAGGGAGTAGGCTCTCCTGCTGGTGAGCTGGTGCACAGCCTCGTTGCCCAGCCAGTGCTCCGCGGCCGGGGTACCGAAGCCCTATGGGGTGGGGGAGGAGAGGAGGGTGGCTGTGAGGATCTGGGCTGGGCTGGGCTCCAAGGCCACTTATCCCAAACCACTGCACGTAATGAGCAAGTTCATAAGGACAGTGTGAGCAGTCGGGGTGTGGGGGAAAAGGACAAACGCATTTGTAAATGTAAACGCTCATTAAAAATAATTGAAATCACATTTCTTTGGCATTCAGGAAGAAGCCAACCTAATCCGTGGTTATAGAAACAAGAATAGTGACTCCCTTTGGGGAGCTATTGACTAGGTGGGGGCCGGGGTGGCTTCTGGGGTGCTGGAAGGGTTGCATTGTACACCTATCTCTGAGTGAATCACAAGGGTGAATGCATATGTGAAAGTCCCTGGGCCTTACACTTCATATTTGGGCATTTAGGTGGGTGTTAAACCTCATTAGAAGATGGAAGAATTTAAATAGCTAGATAAAGGGCAGAAATGACTTTGTTCAGTGATAGAGCAATCATTGGAAAGTTTCGGCAAACGGGAATGTACGAAAACCTAAGAACACTTCGGTGTCTCAGCACTGATGTCCCACGGTGACAGAAACCCAAAGAACTCAGCAGAATGACGGTTCAGCACCAAGGACAGGGCCACGGCCGAGGATGGACGAAGTTAACGTCCAGCTTTCCTTTTTCCTTTTTATTTTTGCATCTAAACTCCCCTGCTCCCTTTGCCATTTTAATGCTTGTTTAAAAGTCGGTGGATTCAAGAACACCCCTAACGTAATTTGATATTTGTGTTTAACTATTTATCAAATGGAACAGCAAGCAGACCCAAATATTATTGCTGTATTTCCTCCTGGGTATCTTTTCCTGTATATATTTTTTTCATTTTTGAATAGTTTAAGAGCTTTTGAGTCAACTTGCCAAAAACCCTTTAGTCAAAATTTAGTTTAAAAAGCTGGAAGGCAACCAGGCACACGCTCTCATTGTGAAAGTGCGTGTGGCCTTTGGGACAGCAATTCCACATTGAAGAATTTGTCCTGCAGATGTGGCCACAGGTGTGTAAAGAGGGAAGGAAGTGCATTTAAGAGACGTGGTCAGGTGGTGGGCGATATTTCTGCTGCCTCCTTTGTCTGCTTAAAAAAATTAACAATGGATGTGCATTGTCTTTCCCCAAAATTAAACAAAAACGTTAAAATTTCACTCCTAAGATGTATGTCAGAAATTTCAAAAGGAGGTTCAGTGTAAAGGGATGAGATCATGACAAGTGCACACAGACACCGTGAGAGTCCGTTTGCAGGTGGTGGCTTTGGGACAAGGTGATTATGTGTGTGTCCCCCCCACCCCCCGGGAATGGGTAAAGCCCCCCACCTCACCCACAACCCAGCCCCTGAAGCAGATTTCAAAACTGAAAAATCCCCTCCCCAGGGAAGCTGTGTTACCAGTTTGTAATTCTTCCAGTCTCTCTGGAAATTCTCATAGCCATTCCCGCGGCGCTGGATGAGTGTCCAGCCACCTCCGCTGACCTCCATGTCACAGAAGACCTGGGTGAGGGGACGTTACTGGAATTCTCTGGAGGCTGCCAGCGCCAGATCTAGGCCAGCCCATGGCAGGGGCCTTGGCTGGGAGACCCCCCCCCCTCCTTCTGCAGGGCAACAGATGCCAAGGACATCAGAAAGACCCCAGCCCTGCTGACCCGCCCACTGTCACTGCTGGCCACCTGGCTGTGCCCTCTCAGAGCTGTCTCCTCACTCCTAAAAAAGGGCGGCGTTCACACTTTCACCTCTTCCTGCCTTAAGTTCTCCTCTGCAAATTGGCATTACTGTGAAAATTAAGTGAGACGAGCCATGTAAAGTGTGGCACAGAGCCTGCTTGGTGTAGGAGGGGCTAGCGAAGAGCCCGCCCCTTATTATATTATTGTGGGATTGCAGGTGGGAGTGGATGGTCACAGTTATTAAGGATTTAGCTACTGTGGGTCTCAGGAAATGTTATGACTGCTGCCATTGGTGAACCAAGGAATATCGAGGACCTACTGTGTGCCAGGCTGTGCTTGAATCACTGGGGATGATGATATGGGTAAGACAAAAAAAATCTTTTTTTTTTTTGAAGCTGGCATGGTGGTGCATGCCTGTAATTCCAGTACTCTGGGAAGCTGAGGCAGGGGGATCACAAGTTTGAGCTCAGCCTGGGTGACTTCGCAAGACCCTGTCTCAAAAGCAAAAACAAAAATGGGCTGAGGATGTAGCCAGTGTGAAGGCCTTGAGTGCCATCCTCAGTACCACAAGATAATCAAATAAATAAATACATAAACAAAATTTTCCCAACACAGCGTCTCGGAAAAAAAAAATTTTTAAAAAAGGAAATGTAGTAGGTGGGCACAAAGTGCTTAAGACTCCCGGAGACAGCTGAATCCTGTCCTTGGCTTGCTCAGGAGGGTGGAGGGACAGGGAGTTGCGGGGCAGGGGCTTAGCAGCCCGACTCTCCTGCCCTCTGGGCCCGCCGGGCACCCAGCCGTGCACTCAGAGTAACCTTGGAAGCCACTCACTGTAGATGCCAGCACCTCATCTGCCCCTGTTACTTAACTTCCCCCTGATCCCCAACCCTTCCTTCACACTGGAAAGAAACTCCCTTGTGTGGAGCCCCTGGAATTTCGGGGTCCTCATTCCATGAGCAGCACCACCTAGGCCCACAGAGCTACTCCTGCTATTCCATGAGAGGCACTCCGGAAGGACACACTTCCAACGCTGTGGCCTTTGCTTTGCCCCACAGTCTGCAAAGTGGGGGCTCCAGAAGGCAAGGCACCCCCACTTCGCCAGCTGGACCGAGCCTGACGCCAGTGAGGGGCCCCTCAGGAGAGTCTTGGGCCCAGCACCCTACCAGCCTGGGACTCCCCTCACCATCCGGGGCTCCATGGTTTTGCCCACGTGGATGGTGTAGATGCCACTGATTTTGATCCCGGAGCGCCAGATCTCTGCACAGTCCTGGAACACCTTCTGCTCGGCCATCCTGGGGGACACTGCAGAGGACATGGCCAAGGTCAGATGGAGGTGACCGAGGAGAAGGAAGGGGCTGGGTGGGCGCACCTGTCTGCTGTGGGGCCCGGGGAGGCCGGGCAGTCCTAACAAGGTTTCCTAGAGGAGGTAGTAGTCAGGAGGGCACGGTGCACTGGGGTGCACCAAGTGTGGGCAGGGAGCAGGGCGTGTGGAGGGGACGGAGTTGAAGGAGGAGCATTGCCTCATACCAGTGCAGAGCTGGCCCGACGGTGCTCTGGTTGCTTGGGGCAGGGCGAGGTGGGCACAGAGACGGCAAGGAAGAGTTGCGCACAACCAGCGGCCCAGAGCACCAGGCTGGGGCATCCTGGCTGCCCTGTTGAGGGAGAGTGCTGTGGCCCCAGGGCAGCGGGGGTGGGGGTGAGCCTCAAAGCAGGGAGGCCGGAGAGGAGGCAAGTCCGAGCCTGCACCCCACCAGGTGCTTTCCATTCGCCAGACCAGCAGACTGAGGCCACAGGGAGCCGCAGCGCATCCCACCCGTGCTCCCCGACAGACTTATGCGCCGGCTCCCTGCTTTGCCCTCTCTGGGAGCTGACCCCTGGACTTTAGGGCCCATATTTCTTCCCTCCGGACTTTGTTTCTGAGATCAAGAGAGAATTAATTTAATGACCAAAACCCACCAGGATCCAGAGGAAGGGAGACTGTAGACAAACCGCTGGGACTGGGAATTGAGTCACAGCAACAAACAGGTAACCAAGACTTGGGCCATCCCTACACCACTGGCAGAGAACCTGGCACACAGTAGGTGCTCAACAAAGAAGCCCTTCCTTCCCCTTCTCCAAGGCTCGCAGAGACGGCAGGCTGGTTTGCAAGGGCCAGGCCAGCTTGTCTGCCCTGCCGTGTCCCTGGCACTTGGCTCTGGGCCTGGCACACGGCGAGTGCTCAGTGAAAGTTCACTTCCTGAGCGATTGGAGGTAGAGCTAGGGCATCCTCTGCGGTCCCCGTGGGCCCCGTGGGAGGCTGGGACTGCCCAGGTCCTCTCCCTGGAGATAACGCCTGGCTTCCATGGGCTCTGTCAGGCTTAGGGGCCGGGTACCAGAGCAGAGAAGTGCATTGAGTCTCACCTCCCTACTCTATGGGGAAACCGAGACCCAAGCAAGGGCAGGGAAAGCCCGAACAAGTAGGACAAGCTGGGTCTCAGCCCCAGAGGGACTCTGGAGGGGGAGCTCCTCCCCAGCACCCCAACCCTGAGGCCTCTGTCACTCACCGGACCCCTCGGCCAGGGAGCGCGCCAGCAGCTGCACGGATTCCAGCAGCTCCTGCTGCTGCCGGTGCAGGAGGCTGGAGTTGCTGCGGGCGTAGCTCAGTGTGTGCTCCAGCCGGGCCAGCGTGCCGTTGTAGTGGCCCAGCAGGTGCCGCATCCGCTCCTTTTCCTGGCGCAGGCTGGCCAGCTGAGCCTCCTGCTGGGTCTCCAGCGCCCGCACCCGGGTCTCCAGGTTGCTACGGGGCAGAGCACAAAGGTGAGCCTGTGTCGTCCAACCAGACACTCAGGCGCTCGGAGAGGCGGAGTCGCACAGCTCAGCAATCCCGGGCCAGACGGGGCAGGTCCACGGAGAGTATGGACTGGGGTTCAGTGGAGGGCAGAGGTCAGGCAGTGCGCAGAATAAGGGACAAACCAGCAGCGAGGTGCCACTGTCAGTCAAACCCTGTGTGTGCCCGTGCTTTGACCTGGTAGTCAGACTCAGGGGCTATCCTCCAGGGTGCCAGGCCGGATTGCTGCTTGTACTGGTTTCCCGTTGGTTTGTTTTGTGGTCCTAGGAACTGAACTTGGGAGCTACAGGGGAGCTACACTCCCAGCCTTCTTAGTTTGAGTCAGAGTCTTGCTAGGTTGCACAGGCTGGGCTTGAACTTGCCATCCTCCTGCCTCGGCCTACCAGGGAGCTGGAATTCCAGGCCCAGCTGGGAGTGCTTGTTAAAGGCAGAGAGGAGACAGCCCAGTCTGCTCTTTATGGGAAGAGTCGCGCAGCCCAGCCGGAAGGAGACAGAGCACATCTGCGTGGAGTGGGAGAGCCGGCCAGGACTTTGGTGTGGGTGGACCCCGCCTGGGCCAGAGGGGCCTCGGGTCTAACCCCGCGTGTGGGAAGATAAAAAGGAGAGAAAGAAAAACAGTCTTAGTGGAAATGTGTAGCAGTGCTGGTGAACACACAGGGCGCGTAGGCAGGCAGAGACAGGAGGCGGGACAGGAGGGGTGACCGTGTTTGGAAATACGCAGGGTGGGCAAGGACTTTCACTTTCACGGCATGCATTTCCTTCTGTCCATCCTGCAGGGACCTGCTGTGTGCCCAGCCCCTTACTTTTGTTATACACAGATCTCTGTTATTACAATAAGCACCAGAAATTTCAGGGCTAAAGGACAAAGAGGCAGTTTAAAAGAAAAAAACATTTGACCGGGCTCTCGGTGTGTCAGCCTCCGATTTACTCAGTTTGTGGATAGCACGGGATGTGGAAATTTCAGTCCCGCCATCACTGATGGATGAGTCAGAGACTGGAAACAACCTCAGTGTCCATGAACTGGGGATTGGGGACCCCAGCACTGCAGAACACGGGGACTTGAAGAAAAGAACAGGCGGATGTGGTGGGCAGTCACTGCCGTGTCCCCAGGGTCTCCGCTCGGCACAGAGAAAAGCCTTAAAAAGTCTCGTTGATTGAACAAGTGTCAGGACACTCATGGAGGAGGGCCAGGCGCACTCTGGCTCCGGCATATTGGCGGCTAAGGGACAGGGATGGGGTGGAGACATTCTGCTCAGATCCAGCTGGGCCGAGCCATCGATCACACAAAAACAAATGAATCCAGGACAGAACAAATTGCTCCAGGCTCCAGATGATCAATTCTGGAAGGGAGAAAATGTGGGCACACTTCGATTCTAGAACTGAGGTGTCTCCGTAGATCTAGAGGTTATCTGTGCTGTCCTCCAACTCTGCAGATTTTAGGCACCTGCGTAATTCAGAGTGACCGAAAATGCCCCAGATCTTGCCACCCAGACCATGAGGTCGGGGGTGAGAATAAGAAACATTACTAACTGCACTCAGGTCAGAGGAGGGCAGTGCCATGTGGTGCCCTGACCCAGCTTTTCCCAGTCTCAGCTCGACCCACATGGTATTTCCTCCCCTGGAAGCCTGACCCGGGCAGTTTTTTCTCTACGTAGTGTGAAACCAAGATAAAATCTGCCTGGGTCATATGTCAGATTTCTCTGCTCTGTCTCTGCCCCATGCTTACTGTTTTCTTTGTAATTTAAAGGGCGTTCCCAATGTATATTTGCATATAATGAAGGGGCTCCGAGCCTGCTGACCAGGAACATGTGACAGTAGGGTCTTCCGTGAAGGGGAGCAGGCAGACCCACCAAACCTAGTTTCTTGGCATATCAGTAAAGGCTGTTAAGCTTGACAGGACAAATTGTGTGGTGTGTAAGTTATACCTCAATAGAGCAGCTCAAGTTTAGGAAGTAAAGAATTTTCCAGGCCTGGTGACAGAGGCGTGTCACCCCAGGACTCTGCAAGGCTGAGGCAGGAGGATTGCCAAGTTCAAGCCCAGGCGGGTGACTTGTAGACTTAGGCCCCAGCTCTATCCCAGACCATGGCCCAAGCCCAGCCCGAAGCACCCAGCCCTGGCTCTGGGGCCCATCCTGGGTCCCTGACCCCAGCCCGTGCCTGGGTGCAGGTGCCCACCTGTTGCGGTCATCCAGCCAGAGCAGCTCCCGGCTGTGCAGGCCCAGCTGCCGCTCCAGCTTGTCGGTGGACAGCAGCGTCTCCAGCATCTGCCCTTCCATGCGTGACGTCTGGTTCAGGATCTGGCCCGCAAGCAGGAGCGTCAGGGCTCTGAGAACCCGCAGGAGGCTGCCAAGCTGCTGCCTCCTGTCCTTGGGCCTGTCCCTCCAGTCGCTGCTGTCCCAGTGCCACCCTCCATGTCATGAGATCCTGGGTCACTCGCTCACAGATCACCTGAGTGTGTGACCTGCTCCCTGAGTCTGTCCTCCCTGTCACGGCACGTGACTGCTCTCGTCCTGCGGCTGCGGCCCGGGAGGACCATCCTGGAGCCCACACCCAGGCCCTCAGCCAGCGTCCTCGGCTGTTTCCTCTCTCTCTCTTTCATGGCCCCACTCTGGCACCGGCCTGGCCATTCCTTGCTGAGTGCCTGGCACGAGTCAGAGCTCCCCAATCCCACCCTTGTCTCCTTCAGTCTGTTCCCTGCTCGGTGACCTGAGCAGCCTTCAAAATGAGGCCTCTTTCCTCAAAATCCTCCTGGGGCTGTCATGTCGGGACGTGGAAGAACCCAGACGCAGTCAGCCTCTGTCACCTCTCTGTCCCTTGCCTGCTGCTCTAGCCCTGGTCAGTCCAGCAGGCTGGTGTCCTTGATGTTTCTGGAGCTGCCAGCATGGCCCCACCTCCGGGCCTTTGCAGATGCTCTTCTCTGTCTGGCAGGCTGTGTCCAGTGGGCTGGCTCTAGTTCCTGTCCCCTTACTGGCCCCTCTGGCCTTGCAGAGGACTCCCTCCCACCACACCCTCCTCTTGCTGGTCTCAGCCCAGCTGCCGTGTGTATTATTATTAATCCTGCGCACCTTCCTGGTGAGCTCTGTGGGGAGGGGTCTCAGGCCTGTTCTATTTGCTGCTGTGAGTTGGGGCTGGGCATTTCCAGCAGGGCCTGGCGCACAGCAGGGGGTCCAGCAAACAGGCCCACTTGTCATTTGTCTGCTCCTTTATTCCCTTTCCCTGGCTCTCCCTTCTGCTGCTGCTCCGGTGAGGCAGAGGGATTCCTCCCCATCCACCTTCTCTGCGCAGGCCTCTGGGGGCGGGGCTGTGCTATGCCCCTCCCACGGCACGATGCCCAGCACAGCCTGGGCACTGGGCTCACACAGAGGAGACACCGAGCCCTGCGTCTGCCCGGCCCAGAGGGCGGCCCTCGCGGGGCAGGGTCCTCAGGCAGCGAGGCCGTGACCTCATCCGGGCACAGAGGTGAGGAGCAGATGCCAGCCTGGTGCCCCCGCCACGCTCGCTACCTGAGCCTCCATGTCGGTGAGCTTGTGGGCCTGGGCTGAGGTCCGGTTCTGAAGGCTGCTGCTCAGCTCCAGCACCGAGGCCGTCTGGTTCCGGACTATGTGCTTCTGGGTCCGCGTCAACTCAGGCCTCAAGGACATCTGGAGGTACCGCTCCAGCTGCGGGCAGATCATGGGTGCTGGGTAGCTCGGGGCTCCTAACGTAACACTGGCCACAACCCCCACCCCTCGTCTGGACCCTCCCAGCAGCTTTGCCCCAGCCTCTTGTCCCACGTGTGGACCAGCCTCTTCTTGGCAGCTGGCAGAAGGATCCTGTTCTACCTACGTCAAGTTCACCTTTCACTGCTGAAAACCATCCTAGAGTTCATATCCCATTCCGAGAAAACCCAAAGTCCTCCCCGTGACTGCAGGTTCTTCCGCGCCTGGGCCCCCTACTACCAGACTCATTCCCTCTCCTATCCCTCTTTCCCTCCCTGCTCCTCTCCACATGGCAAGCCTATACCTACCTCAGGGCCTTTGTACATGCTCCTCGCTTTGGGACCCTCACCCTGTCCCCATTCCCACCCACAGACTCCACTCCTTGTGTATGTCAGGTCTCTGTGTACACTTACCACTCCCTGGGTGGTACTACCTATCTGTCTGTTCTCTCTTTTGCCCTCAAGTCCATGGAGCTGGAGATATGGTCCAGGCAGCAGGGGTGGGCATGCAGGTCCACCTGCCGGGCTGTGCTGTCTAAATTCCAGCCTTCTCTGTCTGCCATACAGGGCTGGATCCCAGTCCCCAAGGACCCTGGAATCCCCCGTGCAGTTGTTCGTTTTGGTGACAGGGTTGCCTTTTCCCAAGAGCTGGAGAGCAGGGCTGGCCCGAAGCCAGGACCATGTTGTGAAGGTGGACAGCGTGTTCTCGGGCCCTGGGCCTGCGGGCAGGGCGCCAGCCCGTCCCTTCCACCCAGCTGGCCGTGTGCCACTGCCCCTGCCCAACCCTGGCTCTTCCCTCACCCTCTCACTGTCTCCCAGGAGGTCCCACAGGGCGGCCCCAGGGTCCCTGGCAAAGCTGGTGCTCCCCAGTGATCTTGGCAGGGGGTTCAGGCCCTGGCCGCCATCGCCTCCGGCTTGCCTGGACACTCAGTTCCTGCCTGTCATGGCGGTGCCTGGCCTGGCTGAGGCCCATCCTGGAGGGGAGCTCCTGGTGGCACTGGGGTGAATTACACCCGGGCCCTTCTCCAAGCTGGGCCCCAGGAGTAACATCACTTGGGAGCTGGTTAGAAATGCACATTCCCGGGGCCACCCAGCCCTAGGAATCAGGGCCTGGGGCCACCCAGCTGCCTGGGCTTCGACTAGCCACAGCGGAGTCTAACCTGAGTATAAGAACCCTTGGCACAGGGACTGTGGGGACCGAGGACCAAAAAGGGTACACGCTCAGAGCTTCTCAGGACCTCCTTCTCCCTAGAATTCACCCGGCTGGACAGACACACCCTATCCCATTCCCGGCTGCCCCCTGGCTCCTGCTTCACTGGGCCCCTACGTGCCGGGGGGGTCCGTGGCCCGGTCCTGGGCCTTTGTCTTTCACTAACTTCTCTTCTGGGGTCAGGGTCCTCGGTGGGGGATTCAGGGGGCCCACAGACTTGAGTGAAAAAAAATTCCCATCTTTTTTTGGGTCTCCTAATTAAAAATTGGTGTTTCTTTCGGTGATGAGCTACAGGGCCTGTGGCTCCGTGGCCAACGGGGACGCAGCGGCTCCATACACAGCGCAGCGGTTCAGTCTTCAGTGCAGTGGCGATGATGGAACTGTGGGCACTGTCACGTCACCACTGGACATGCTATGGTCTCATCCCATATATTTTTACATTTTGGTTATGATTTTTAATACTACTAGCTAGGTGTCCTAATACCTTTATATAATGGGTTTCTAAGATGGAGACCCATAAATTTTGCCCAGATGCCAGGGGCCAACGGCTCCCCATGCACCAGGCTCCCGGCTCAAGCCTCTGCTCCTGGGACCTTACCCCCCTCACACTGGTGGTGGCATCACCGTCTCCCACCAGGATCTCTCCCCCGGGCAGCTGGCTGCCACCATCTCTACACGGGTTTGCAACACGCATCTCAGACACAGAGCTCCGGCCGTGGCCCCTACTGACGCCCCAACCCTGCAGCTCCGCCCGGCTTTTCCCATTCAGCGGTCGGCCCCAGCTGCCTCTGAGGTCCCAAACTCAGGCCTCAAACTCCATTTCCCTCTCTCTTACCCTCCACACTCAGCCCACTGATAAGTGCTGCCTGCTGCGACCCCAGTGGGAGCTTGGAATCTGCTCACACCCTCCTCCATCTGCAGGGACTGCCTCTGGTGACCCCGCGCCTCTATTCCCAGGGATCCTGGTGTGTGGCTGGCAGGGTGATAGGGCACAGGAATCTCCTGGAACCCGGTTTAAAATGCACGTTCCCCAGGCCATGGTCTTCTGCTCCAGGTCAAACAGCAAGTAAGCTCCAGCAATGAGACCCTCCCAGGCGTCTCTCCCGAGATGCCCCCGAGGTTACTGCCTACCAGGATAGGTTCTAAGACTCTTCCCTTATGGGGTTCCCAAGTGTACAGAGCTGGAATGGGACTCAGGGTATCTTAGGGTCATCCCGAGTGGTTGGAGCTTCCTAAGTCCCCTCACTTGTCGCCTGCTGGTCCTGGGCTGCTAGCTGTGTCTGGGCGGGACAAAGGCCACCCACAGCTGGATCCCATCGCTCAATTTGCCATGGCCGCCTACCAGCGCAGGCCCTGGGTGGATAATTCAGGCCAGATGGGTCCACTTGAGCCCGGCTGGGGCCCTGGGTGGGGTGGGGAGGGGAGGCCAGAGCGGACCCATGGCTGAGGCATCGGCTCCGATGAGGAAGGGATCTACTGTGTGCCGTGTCCCCCTCGCCCAAGATTGAAGGCACCTCTCTCTGGCCTCTTGTGATGACAGATTCTCAGGCCTGAGGTGGAGCTCTGGCCCTGGGCTGTCCTGCCTTTGCTCCGGGATTCAAATTCTGCCTCTGCTGCACGCTAACTGTGGCCTTGACCCTCACTTTACCTGTCTGTCGGGTGGGACGGTAAATCCTGCTCTTTGTTGGAAAGAAGACACTTGAAAAGGGCCTCAGGGGAAAGAAAGGGGCTTTGGACAGGCAGACGCGTGGCCGGGGGGAAGGAAGAATGTTCCAGACAGATCACAGACACTGATCTCTGGATGAGTGACCACCACAACCAAGGAGCTGCAGGAAAGCCTGACTTTGTGTTATTTGTATAAAACGGACTTTGACAAATGGATAAACAGCTGTGGCCCAGCCGTCTCACGGGGACTCGGCACTGAGGAGGAATGCGACCTTTGTGTGCATGGCTGTTACACTGGGTGAAATAAGCCAGACCCGAGGGCTACATATGACAGGATTCCATTTCCGTGACTTCCTGGGAAATTCGGAATCTCTGATTGCCAGGGAAGAGGCCTGGGGACAGGGACGGACCACAGAGGGATGCAGGGGGGCTTCTCCGTGGCACTGGCAGCACGCTGTCTCGTGCTTGTGATGGCTGGTTGTTCCCTGACTGCAGATGTTTGGCCAAACACACGAAAACATTGTGTTTGAAAAGAGTAGATCTTACTGTGTGCATATAGTACCTCAGTGAGTAACAACCCTGACAACATGAGATTCTATGAAATGTCCCATAGACAAATTATCACGATATGAAATACGGTCCTTCACGGTTCCGCGACCCTGACTTTTCTTTCTGTGCTCACGCAGGAATTGTCTCTTGAGCAACTACGTTGTGCTAGACACTATGCTAAGGACTAAGGAGTTAGCCTCTGTCCTGAAACGATGATGACAATGGCTCCTGCCTCCCGGGCTGTCAGAGGCATTCCCGAGGTGACTCACGCAAACGGCCTGGGGCATGGTGACATAACCAAGACATGACTAATCCTGGCATGTCTGGGTCACGGATCAGTACAAGCTGCTAAAAAAGACCAAGGCCGAGCACCATCAGGGGCTGCTCTGATGATGCGCTCTTGGGTAGAAACAGCAGGATGGGCCGTTCCCTACAGGGAGGATGCAGGTGGTACGGTTTTACTTGCGCATGGGTAAAAGGCCTAAGAGTCCCAACTATTAGCTGTGGGGACTTGCTTCTTGGGGAGGCTAACAACAGGTGAATGGGTAATTGGAGATAATGCTTCTTTGTGTTACGTACTCTAAAATTGTTTGGGAATTTTTTTTTAAATGAGAAAGTTATACAGACATAATTAACATAATACTTAACTAGTATCCAGAGTAGATGTTCTAAAGGGAGGTCCCGGGGGACTCCAGGGAATCTGTGAGCAGAACTCACAGGATCTGCAGATTTGGATGAAGAAAACCATGTTAATATTTTCACTAATCGCTACCAGAAATGAAGTTTTCTTTTGCAGCTGAAGTGAGGTCACAGATTCTTCCGGAGTTAGTAATTGTGCCTAGGGCTTTGCCACCAGTACAATTGACAGGTACTGGGGACATTACGACATGCGTGTCCCCTCAGGAGGATGCCTCACTGAGAAAAGGAACGAAGTCTACCTCTAGGTTGTGCTGTTTAATGTAAGAACACACAAGCAATCTTTGTCTATCTTGGAAATCTGCTTTGAGCCCGACCCACTGACGTATAATCCCAGCACTCAGGGAGGCTGAGGCAGGAGGATTGCAAGTTCAAACCTAGCCTAGGCAATTTAGTGACTTAATAAAATCCTGTCTCAAAATCAAAAATAAAAATGGCCTAGAGATGTAGCTCAGTGTGAAGGCAGTAGGCTTAATCCATAGTTTCACACCACACACACACACACACACACACACACACACACACACACACACCCCACGATCTGTTTTGAAAAACATTTCAATATCTGTACCTCAAGGCAATCTGTTTCTTTTTTGACTCTGTGCTGTTATTGTTATTTATTTTTATTTTTGTGGTGTTGGGGAATGGAACCAGGGTATTGCCCATTGCTAGATAAGTACCACTGAGCCACACTCTCAATACGTTTGCATTTAATTTTTTAAAAGCTTTCCCCCCACCCCCCGAAAGAGAGCCCAGAGCTTCACCAGATGGCAGAGTGGTTCAGGGCCCAGAAAAGCCTAAGACCCCTGAAGACACCTCCCACATGGGCTCCCTCGCCACTGCCCCATCTGGGCGTGAGCATCAAGTGTCTTGGCCTGCCTTTTACTCTGGTGCTTGGCAGTTTGCTCCCTGCTTGAGTGAGTGAGGGATTGAAAGGATAGGCAGGTGGATGGTGCCCTCCCTGGGAGAAGGGGCTTCGGAATAAGCTGCTCTGTGGCTTAGCCATGGGGAGACATAACGGTAGGACTGGAGGCGGCTGTGATCTAATTTCATGGGGTCCATTGCCACAGTCCCTGTAGGGTAGAGCTGTGCTGGGGTGGCACCTGAGGCCCCCACAAGCCTTGAGGAGTCAAGGTGTCCATCTCTGTGGAGTCCCACCTTTGGGATCTAGCCAGGAGATCTGGTCTGCTGGGAGGGACTGGCCTGTGTGGGAAGGGCCTGCAGGAGCCTGGAGTAGACAGGGCTTCTGTCCTGAGAATTCTGAACAAGCCAGCGAATGTGTATGTTCTCCATGTCTGAGAGGGGGCTCCTGGCTGCAGGAGGGGCGGGACAGGGCAGAGTGGGTGGATAGGCTGCGTCATTCAGCCAGTGCAGGACTGGCAGCAGACCCCTAGGTGTGAGCCCTGAGGAAGGGCTGAGCTCTGCTGCTGACTCCCACAGCTCAGGCTGGTCCTGAACTCACTATGTAGTCCACGCTGGCCTCGAACTCAACCAGAGTGCTGGGATTACAGGTGTGCACCACCATACCCAGCTTATGTGGTGTTGGGGAATCAGACTCAGGGCGTTGCACTTGCTAGGCAAGCACTCTAACCGCTGTGCTATTCCTTTAGCCCTGGCATCTGCCTGTTGACTCAGGTGCTGGGTCTCTGCCCCACTGTTCCTGAACCAGACCCCAAAGAACAAAAGTCTCCATGAGTGGTGTGAGCGCTAAGGTAGAGGAAGATGAAGGAGTCTCCCAAAATCACCCCTGAAGAAACTGCAGGGAACTAAAGACCACGGGACTAGGAGTCGAGCGTCCCCAGTGTTGGTCCCAGCTCTGTCACTGGCTGTGTGACTGTCAGAAGCCTCCTCTTGTGGTTCGGGCCATGCTTGGCCCCTCTCTGTCCCTCGCCTACATCTAATCTGTGCTCAATCTGATCCCCTCTGCCTGCTGGTTGCCAGGTCATTGTTTCCAGCGCATCCTGGACTCTATGTTGGCTGTGGGGTGAGGGTGAGATCACAGTGGGGTGTCCAGGGCAGGGCTGAGAAGGGGAAGAGCATCTTGCCCCAGGAACTGCAGGATGCCCTCAGGGACCGCTCAGCCCCCACACCTCCATTTCATAGATGCGGAAAGTCAGGACCCACTCAGGAAAGCGCCATGGCACAGGCTGTACTCAGGAGCTTATGATACAGACTATCGTGGTTTGGATCTGGAATGTTCCCCAAAAGTCTCATGTATTTGGATGTTACGGATTGTCTATGGAACCATGTGCTGTTGGGAGATGGAGGCCTGGTCTGGAGGGGTGGATTAGATTACAGGTGTGTGGTGGATTGGGGGTTTAATTCTGGAATGAGTGAACATTGAGGCTGGACCCAAAAGGTGCAGATCACTGGGAAAGGACCTGGAGAGATAAATGCGACTACCTCCCTTCCTTCTGGGACTGGACTGGACTCAACCTCCTGTTTGCAATGCTGTGAGGAGCTGCCTCCACCTCTGCCTCTGCCATGTCCTTCCACTGTGGGCAGCTACCCACAAACGGACTGTGACCTTCTGAAACTGTGGTCTTGTACGTGTCAGGTATTTAGTCACAGCAACGAAAAAGTGACTAAGACACAAACCTATGAAAATTTGAAAGGCTCCATGGTTCTGTGTGTGTATGGTGTGTACGTGTGTTTCAGTTTAAATGTAAATTTCAGTGATTTTGTTTTTGAACTGGTGATGTATGCATATTGTTCAAAATTCCCATGAGGCCAAAGGAATGAAGTAAAAACAAAATTTTCCTTCACCATCCCCCTGTAATTCCTCTCTGTACAGGCCCAGAGGGAAGGTCCTGGGAGTCTCAGCTGTGCTGGTGTCCCAAGCCCTGCAGCCCTGGCTTCTGGGCCTGGCTTATTTCTGCTGCGTGTCACCTGGAGATTGTGGCTGGTTCCTCCAGACAGTCTGTCCTCCTAACAGCTGCCTGCCAGTCCCCTGTGGGCCATCGCTGTCAGCTGGGGCTGCTGTCCCCCTATACGCGTCACTGAGCACCTGCAAGCTGAGCATGGGGGGACCCTGTAGGGCGGGGGGACCCTGTAGGGCAGAGTGCCTGAGGTCCGGGTGCGATTATGATTTCAGCCGTTGCTCACAAACTGCCCGTGGCAGAGGCCACACACCCAGGCGTTCCCACCCTGGGTTTGGAGGGTCCCTGGCAATTGCAGACACGGTCACAGGAACCAGCACTGCTGACTGCATTCCCCCAACAACAGCAAAGCCAAGCCCTGCTTCTCCCATTCATCTCCTTCTGACTGCCATGTCTCCTTACTCATGTCACTGCCTCTGAGAAGCCCTCCCTGACCACTCCATAGGTCTCCACTGCCCTGACTGCCACATGGTCCAACCCGGTTCCTACACTGCCCCTGTTGCCACTTGCAGGCACCTGAGTCTTGTTGTCTGTCCAGCTCCCTGCAGACCATCCACCCCAGAGCCCCGTGCTTCCCCTGCTGCCTCAGGGACGCGTCTTTGTGCCCAGAATTGCCAGGAACAGAGGAGAGGCTCCACCGATGTTTGTTGAAGGAACCATCGGGGCCAGTATTACGTAAGGGGCACCGAATGTCCCCAGAACAGTCATTTGGCAGCTAGAAGTAAGTCTGGACCTCAGGGCAAGGGGCATGGAGAGCGGAGAGGCCCGAGACTTGATGGCCTGCTGGAGCAAGGGGTGGGAAAGGGAGCGGGAATGCAGACACAGGGGCCAGAGGCAGAGAGGGGGTCGCGGTGGGGAGGAGGCTGCTAGCAAGCTTGGGGTAGCTTCAGGGGGAAAGTTCTAGAAACGGACAGACAGGACCCAGTTGTGGTGCTTGTGCTCAACAAAGCTGATTTAACCTGCCAAGATCTGTGCATGTGTGTGTGTATTGGGGGAAAAGGGGTCAAGAAACGGCCAGAGGGGGCCGCACCCCCCCACCCCCCCAGGCAGCTCTGGGTGTGCCAGGCGTGGTCCCAGGGGACTTAAAACCAATCTCACCCTTGGGTCTCTCCTTGTCCCCATTTTACAGATGAGAAAAATAAGACACTGAGAAGACAAATTGTACAGCTTGTGGGCCATGGAGCCACACACTTAGTTACAAGGGGCATTGAGAGGGGAGCGGAGAGGGAGGGCAGGAGGGGGGACAGACACTCGGTGGTGTGTAGTGTATGGAAACGTCACCATGAGTCCCCGTGATCAGCACTACCGGTATGTGCTAGTTATTTTAACTTGAAAGCTGCAGGCATCTGGGCTCCCAAGACCACACAGATTTTCTATTTGTTATTTTGACGTTACAGAGGATTGAACCCAGGGCCTTCCCACTGAGCTGTGTCACCAGCCCTTTTTTCTTTCTGATTTTGAGGCAAGGTCTTGCTAAGCTGCTAAGTTGCCCGGGCTGGGCTCAAATTTGAGATTCTGCTGCCTTAGCCACTCCCCCTCCCAACCCCCGAGACTGGGATTACAGGCACGTACCACTCCACCCAGCTAGGACCCTCCTCCTAACGGTGGCGGTGGGTGGATCCAGTGGTCCCATGGCCGGAAGCTCTCATGGCGTCAGATCGGACTGGCATCGTTGAAATGCAGCTTCCATGGCGAGGCCAGCGCGTTTCAGCCTCGCCCTCTCCCCCTGTGATTGCTGGTAAGACCTTCCACCTCAGCCAGAATCAGCCCTGCCAGTGAGCCGTCCCCTGCCCCAAGTCCTGCTGTGGGTGAGTTACAGCCTTGGCTGGCCTGGGTGCAGATGCCCACATCACTCACGACAGAACCACCTGGGTAAGCTGCTCCTGGATCCCTAACTCCCAGAAAACTGCAAGAGAGGAAATGTTTGTTGGTTCCTTAGGGGGCTAAATTGTTTTTGAGCAGTTTGTTATGCTATAGTAGACACCTAAGACGCAGCTTCCCCAGAGTTCAGGGCCACCAGACTCTCAGCTTCCGGTCCCTGCTCCTGTGTATGGCAAATCACACCTCTGTCCTGCTATCAGCGGCCTCAGTGGCCTCCTTCTGACAGTGGGGCCAACATGCAGCCTGTAAGTCTGCTCCCCTCCTCCTCTGCTTCTTCTGCCAACACCCCCCAAACCCCCACCCCGGCTCCCTTCCGAGGCCCAGGCCAGGCTCTGATGGGGTTCAAAGCAGCCCGAGGCTGTTTGTGTTGTCTGTCCACACAGACAGGCCCAGCCTCCCTCAGCTGGCTCCCTCCCTGCAAGAGATTCCTCTGCTCTTCTTTGGCCGGGCTCAGGGCGTGTGGGCCGGGAGCCAGGTGGGAGTCAGGAGCTGCGGAATCTCCTGGCAGGGTGGACTGCTCAGCCCTGAGCCCCGACCGCCACCTCCCCAGTGCCACCAGCTGCAGCCCTGGGTCCGGGCTGGGCCTGGCCTGCTGTGCTGGAAGCGGGAAGCCTACTCCCATCACGGTTTGGCCATTTCCTTTCAGAGCCGCCACATGGCTTTTCTAAGACGCAGTGGCCTTATGGGAAGATGGAGCTCCCTGTCCCCTTGCCACAGCCCTGCTGAGAGGAGCAGGGGAGACTCCGCTCCTCAGGCGCAGGACTGCTGGGTGGTTTGTTCTTGGGGATCTGCGTGGGGCCTGCACATGGTAGGTGCTTCCCAGGGCCTGTTAAACCTGTCACTGCCCTGCCCTCGGAGGCTCTGCTTTTGTGTGGGTGTGTGCGCGCGGGGGGTGGGGGGAGGTGAGGTGGAGAGGGAGGACTGAGTCTGTCCCAGTTAAAGTGGGGTGCTGGGAATGGCCCTGAGTTAGGGGCTGCAAGCCCGCCCTGTTGTCTGGCCTTGCTGATCCCCAGAAGTAGGGAGGGGCCTCTGGGGTCCTTGGCTCCTCATCACCTGTGAAACGGGTGAAGAGGACCCAGCTCAGAGAAAGCCCTGTGTGTGTGTGTTGAACCCAGCCACATGTGCACCCCAGGAAAGCGGGGAGCATAGCGGCTTCTCCCACTGCCCTGCCAGCAGGAGCAACCCCAAGCTTGTCCCCAGACGGGTCATGCAGCCTCGCAGCAAACCAGACACGTGCTCACCATTGCACCCATTTGATAGAAAAACCGAGACCCCTTTGCAAACATTTGCAGAGCTGCGCATCTCACAGATACGAGATGAGTGAACGGAAGGCCGACTGCCGAAGACACGGATGAGGTGACGTCATGTGTGTAGGAAACACATGCTACCCCTTGGCTGGGGAGTATAAGAGTCAGCAGCATGGAGCCCGGAGCGGTGCTCCGGGGAGGAGGCAGGCAGGGGACAGAGGCTTCCTGACTTTGGTAAGTCACAGCAACTAAATTTGAGAAGCCGCCTGTAGGTCACTCAAGACAGATCAATGGGGAAATAAAATAGGGTGAGTGTGTACATGGTGGAATATTAGGCTGCCATAAAAATGGACAGAGTTGAGTCATTTGTAGGGAAATAGATGTTGCTTGAGATCACAGCGTTAAGCGCAGTAAGTCAGACACAGAAGGTTAAATATTACGTGGTGTGTCTTCTAGAAGCCCAAACTATGAAAATTTAAAGGGGGGTGATAGAAAACAGGGGGGTAGACTTGGTGGGGCCGGAAGAGGATCGGGGACGGGGGAAGAGGGAGGGTGATGAAGCGGCTGTGTGTACCACCGGCGGTTCCCCGAGGTGAGAGCAATTATTATGTTCCACAAGCATACCCTAAGAAATAGAATAATTGTGGCGAAAAAGAAAAGAAACAAAAGATCTGCCTTTTTATCTGGGCTGTGGGAGCAAGGAATTTTTTTCTTTGTTTTTTATGCATATAAATCTACTTCAGTAATAATTTTAAATGTCTTAGAGAAAGGCAGGGATGTTGGCTAAGAGGTAGCCAAGGGGTCGGGATGACAAGGAATTGTTTTCTTCTGAGTCGTCCTGAATTTTTTCCATATTTCCCAATGCTGCAAATTAAGGAAAAAGCCGAACAAAGCAACTAGGCTGTTGGCGAGAGGTGGAGGGAGGATGGGGAGCCAGGTCTGCGGGACAGAGGAGGGACGTTCCCACTCTCCCGTGTGGCCCTTTGGGAAGGGGGAGCGGCCTGCCCTCCCTCAGCCCTGCATGGGGGCCACATTGTGTGCTTTGGGCCAGTAGATGTCAGACGAGGGCCAGCAGTCAGCGTCCACGGGCTCTGCCAGCCCAAGGTCCTCAGGCCCGGCTCCCTGGTCCATGGGGAGAAGGCCTGGCTTTCACTTTGGGATCCCCAGTCATCTCAGCCATAGGACACCCCTCCCCCTGGATATTTGCAGGTCTTGTCTAAGGACACAGGCACAGGGAGGTGTAAAAGTCTCTTGTGTAAGACAGGAAGTGGACAGGCATGGTACTGATCGACACGTTTAATCTCCACCAGACCCTCCATAGCTACTAGTGTCCCTGTTCCTCAGACAGGGAAACTGAGGCACCTAGTGGAAAAGTGACTGAGAGGCCGCACAGAACTTTGGAGGCAGACTCCAATCGGGTCAGTTGACCCCAGTGGGACTGAGTAATGCATAGGGTGCAGAGGTTGTGGGGCTCCCCTGCTGGCTGAGGTGCCGCCCACCTGTGCCCTGGCAGAGGAACCCCAGCAGTACTCCTCAGCTGAGGAGCCTGGGAGGGAAGACCATTCAGAAGTGAGGCTGTCCCTTGGGCAGCCAGGTCTGCTGATGTCCAGGAGCTTGCCTGTAGGGTACATGTCTTCTCTCTGGGCCAGGAAACTGGCCAGAGGACTAAGAGCATTGGTTCTGGCATTAGACGGCCTGGTTTTACGTCTTACCTTCCCCTTCTTGGCTGTGTGATCTTGGGCAACTCACCTAACCTCCTGGTGCCTCAGTTTCCCCATCTGCTCACTGACCATCTCACCTCGAAGAGTCACTGTGAAAATGAAATGCTGTGAACTGGCTGAAGTGTGCAGGACTGTGTATGGTATACAGTAGGCACTCAATAAATGCCAGCCTCGATCTCTCTGACCTTTCTTTATCCTGCACTCAATCCGGGAGGCAGGGAGCACGTCCAGTCCTATTTGACAGTCCCAGCAAGGTCCTCTGCACTGAAGTAAGTGCTCCCCCTGCAGGGAGGCGGGAGGGGCCGCAGACCTGCCTGCCCCAGGAGTAGAAGCAGGAAATATCTTGGAAGAGACTCTTCTCCCAGCTCAGCTGACTGCAGGTGGTGCTGTGAGCCACCGGGACACAGCTTGTGTGAGGTGTCACCTGTACCCGGGTAGGATTTTTGATGGTGCAGCTGACTCTGAGTCGCCTGTGCTCTGTTCAGTGACCCCCCTCACCCCTGCCCCTGTGAGTGACCCCAGTAAACTCGCGGATTCACCAAGTTGAACTCTGGTGTGACCGCGACTTTGGCCCTGTCTGGAGTGAACAGACTTTGGCTCCCATCTCCTCAGGAAAAGTTTCACGCAACACACGGAGAAGGCAGCCGACGCCTTCAGAGTCCCACAGGTGGTCGTTGGCCACCCTTCGGACACGTCTCCTGATCTCAGCTCAGTCTGGTCAGACCCCACAGACAGCTGTCAGGGTTTGTCCCAGACCTTGCAGAGCCTTCAGCACTGACTCTGAGGTTAAGCAAATGATTCAAGGCCAGATGCTGGCTGAAGGTGGGGCTCGGGGCAGAGGGGGCTGCAGTCCACATTTCTTACCCAGGAGGAGAAGGGGAGAAGGCACGCAGGCATCCCAGGCCTGACCCAGATCTAGGACTCTGGAAAGAGCCAGGAACATGGAACAGCCTGGCCAGATCACTTGAGCAAATAAATAAGCCCTTCCCTCCGGGGATGTCTAGGGGGCCCAGGTCTCTGTTTTTTCCCCCCCTAGACCTGCCCTGGGCACCATCTGGCCGGCCACCCCAGGCCGAGGGCATCTTGGCTGGGCCTTTCCAGCCCCTTTCTGGGAAAAAAATAATCCTTTCCCTCCGAGAAGCAGAGGCCGCTCATCCCAGCCCAGCGCCAAAATGTTCCGAAAGGAGCCAGCAGGGCGGTTAGGAAATCAAACCCCAAGATACTTCATTCGGCAACCGAGATTCATTTCTTGTTTGGATAACCAAAGGCCGAAAATGCCAAGAATTTA